>CANPUT010000082.1:0-15000 GCA_947578815.1 Epinotia ramella | reverse complement strand
ATCGGCCTGTAGGCCTTCGGGTCGCTAAGCGGCTTACCGTTGCCCTTTGGCAGGACGATGAGTCGGCCTGTTTTCCAGAGATCGGGGAACACTCCTTCGGCAATGCACTTCCTCAGCATGAGCCACATCTCGTCCGACGTGGCCTTCCACGCCCACTTGACCATCGTTGCCGTGATACCATCAGTGCCTGGAGCCGTGTTAGGCAGGGATCGCACAATGCGCTCGACCGTCTCCTTTTCGGGAGCTGCCATGTTGCGGCCGGATGGCGCGAAAGCAGCTGCTACACGGACAGACTGGTGGTAGATGGTATCGCTCTGCAGCTGGTCGTCTGGATACAACGTTTGAAGGAGGCCTGACATGGTGTCCCCGGTTGATTCCGTGTAACCCTCGATGAGCTTGGTGCCGTTGATGATGTTCGGTGGGGGGCGCAAGCGCCCGCAAGCCTCTCTGTAGGCTAGTCCCCAGGGATCGTCATTACCTGATTCGGCAATCTGGCGAAAGAAGTCCAGCTCTGCCTGCTTCATGGCTTTCTTGTATCTTCCCCGAAGGGCACGAAGGTCGTCATGAAGCCGCTGCTCAGTCTCCTCTCCTACGCGGCGTCGGCTCGTTGCGGCGTGCGGACGTGTCGAGAGTGCGCTCCGTATTTAAAAATTAATAACTTTTAAATGCGTGGTGTTTTGTGATTTATTATTGTTTCAATTTGTTCCATAGTGGTTTATTGATATTGTATACTAGTGTATTCAGTGTGTTGTGCCATACAGATAAGGATTTTATAGTGGTTTGGTTACAGCTATAGTGTAAGCGCGGGGCACGTTAAATCGTCATACCCCGGCTATTTAAAGGTACTGTAATTAGTTTTTAACTGCCTAATTTCATTGCGGGTGCAGTTCTGATCTCCCTACGTGATTTTTAATCCGAAATCTTGATTAACAATAACACGTGTATCGAGGTTAGGACCGCATGTGCTTTGAGGTTAGACACACGACAGTGGGTGACGTCTGACAGCTGTCACCTGTCGGGTTGACATCTGTCAGTTGTCAAGGCGACGTTTGACGTCTGTCAGGTTGACGGCGTTCTGTTTCACGTGCGACTTGGGCGGTAGTTTGACGTTTGTCAAAGTTATTTTGTTATTTTATTTTATATACGAGAACCGGTCGTCTGGGACTTAGACGAGCAAGATGGATGAAGAGGAAGGTGCGGAGCAGCAGGAGCGGCTGCTCATAGCTGAAGAAATGGCCCACAAAGAGGAGGAGCTTTTGGCCCTCGAAAAGATCCTGGAAGAAGGGGCATCAGCGAACCCTATGAGGCCCCGTTTTTCACTGGTCCGCTCCCGCCCCCCAGGTACCCCAGTTTTGACCCCACCACAGGCAGTGCTGGCTAGTTCCAATAAGCGGCTTTTGACATCGCCCGAGGAGGTGCAAGAAGCGGTCCGCAGGAGGCTTGCCGGCAGTAGGCCGTCCAATGCTCCGCCAGTGGGCGGCATACTGTCGTCGGCCGCCCGCCCTACGCGAGACCCTTCACCATTGGCCCCTAGCACCGTCACCGCTGGTGCTCCCGCCGCTGCTGCTCCCGCCGCTGCTGCTCCCGCCGCTGCTGCTCCCGCCGCTGCTGCTCCCACCGCTGCTGCTCCCACGCCGGCTCCCGCGTCCCAGGATCTGGAGGTAACCGTCCAGGTCGCACAGGTTGCCGCCCCCACAGTAGCCAGGTCCCACCCAGCTCCGGCTGACATCATCGAAGCCGTCCACAAGGCGGTCAAAGGCATAGGCGTGGTCACCAACTGTTCAAACAAGCTGAACATATCGGACAAGACATCCATCGCCGCCCACGGCCAGGACATCCTGGCAATGGTCGCACACCTCGCGCTCAGGCTGAGCAACACCGAACATGAGGTGACTGCGCTCAAGCTACGGTTAGTAGAGACCTCAGGACATCAGTATGGGCCGCCCTCGGCTCCCGCCCCTCAGCAGCAGACCATGACCCCCTGCTACGCAAACGCGCTGAAGTTGCCGAAAGGGAAGCCGCCAATGCAGGTGCCGCACCAGGGCCCCACGGTGATATTCTACCCCGTGGCAGGATCAGAAACCATCAAGACGTCAGACGACACCAAGAAGGCTCTGCAGTCGGCGGTGAACCTATCAGAGTCGGGGATAAAAGTCACGCAGGTACTCAGAGTGGGCAACTCAGGGGTGGTCGTCAGGACAGCCTCCGAGGAGTCAGCAAAGAAACTGCGTGAAGCGGTACCATCGGGACTACGTGTGGCGGTACCCTACGGTATATCCGAGCGCAGTTGACCGGGGAGCAAATCCTTGAGGAGCTGTACAGGATTAACATGGCTGACGACCCGGATTGGCCCTCCTCCCGGTTCCGAGAGGAGTGCAAATTTGCGGTCTCCAAACAACTGGGCCCTAAATACTTTATCGTCTTGGAGTGCTCCCCGGCCCTTAGGGACAAGCTGGTGGGACTTGGTCGCGTCTACATAGGCTGGGACGAAGCGGAAGTCTGCGACCACTTTCGGTCAACTTGCTGCTCCAAATACCAGCAGTACGGGCACCCGGAGAAGTACTGCCGTTCTAAAGAGGACACCTGCGGGAAGTGCGGCGAGGTTGGACACCGGCACACGGACTGCAAGTCGGAAACCACATGCTGCGCGACCTGCAAGCGGTTCAAGCGTTCGGAGGCGGCGACCCACACCACCGCAGCCGTTAACTGCCCCGCCCGGCTTCATGCCGAGCAGCAGGAAGCGGTTAAGACGATGTACCGATAGCAGATGAGGGCGTCAATAGCATCACGTTCGGGCAGCTCAATCTACAGGGTTCGGAAGCAGCCACCGCAGAACTCCCAGTGGTAGCGAGTTCGCACCGACTCGACCTGGTACTGGTCCAGGAACAGTACAATGGTCGGCCCGGAATTCTGCAGTGTGGCACCAACCCCAAAGCTGGCGTCCTTGTGCTGAACCGCGCGATGGCAGCCACGCTCCTACATCACATGAGCAACGAGCACTGCACGGTAGTCCATGTCGCTCACGGGGAAACCAGCCTGCACGTGGTATCGGCGTACTTCCAGTACAGCCACGACATCGGTCGCCACATAGCACACTTGGAATCGGTTCTGCAACGGCTCTCAGGTAAACCTACTCTCGTAGGAGTTGACAGCAACGCCCACTCGCCTATGTGGCACTGCGATAGAAGGCAGTATACTGGACGCGGACCAGACTCGGAGTACAGAAGAAACCAGATGGAGGGCTTCATCCTCGGCAAAGATCTTCTCCTGCACAATGTTTCGGGACAGCTTCAGCGGCTTCAGCGGGCCTAACGGCACGTCAAACGTGGACCTGACCATCTCTACCAGAGGCATAAACGTGTGCGACTGGACAGTACATGAGGGCGCCAGCCTCAGCGATCACCAGCTGATAACTTTCAAAACCGTCTTCGGGAGGTCAGACTCGAGAGCCGGTGAGTCTTCAGGACTCCTGCTGCCGCCGTTCCGGACGCGTGGTGTCAACTGGGCCAACTTCTGTTCTACATTGCACTCTCGAATGGACAAGATCCATCCAGGCCTTCCCGCCACCAGGTACTGCGAAACATACTCGGACATCTTGCTGTGCACTGCCCGGGAGATTTTGGGGCGTTGCGGCAAAGGAAACGATGGCAGGTACGAATGGTGGACCCCGGAGTTGGATGCATTTCGGCCTATGGTCAACAGAGCTCGGCGCGAATGGCAACAATCACGACGCGTAGGAGGGGAGACTGAGCAGCGGCTTCATGACGACCTTCGTGCCCTTCATATCGCTTATAATCGCCTAAATCAGCCAGAACGCGGCCAAGATCAGTATTTCTGCGGAGTCATCCCCACCTAACGGTGTCAACCCGGGTTGACTCCGTGTCCGTAGTTACCAGATTTGAGGTGTGGTCTGGCGTCTACCTTTTTACCAACATAGGAGACGAAACCCCTTAATTGGGGCCCTCACGTCTCTCAGAACGTCTGACGACGTAGACGTGGCTTGGTCATTCATGTGATAAGCACAGGAGGATACTCCGCTCGTTGAAATCGATCGGATGCCTGAGGGGTCGTTCAGCATTATATATATGTAAATATACTAGACTTATTTCCAGACAGGTCGCCCTACTCGCTGTAACCCTCTTACTCGACAAGAGCACAGCGGGGGGGGGGGGCAAATACACAGGCCGCTAGTTTTGATACCTCAGTTTTGCCGACTGAACTACTTACAGTTTACCTAGGGATACATTCTTGCCTCTAAACTAAGGTATGGTTCTAGAGGTAAGCCGAATAGGGACTGGGGTAGATGTAGGGCTAAATTCACGCGTTATGGGGTGATAGGCTTATAACTATGTCTCCTGTGATTAAAAATATTTCAAGAACTTGTTTGACTTAAGGTTACTATTCCAATAGGATTTAAAAAAGGTATATTTTATAAATGAAACTGAGATTAAGTTAAGTGCATTAAGTGGTCAAAGGAGTGTCAAGTTGCCGTGGGATACATGTGAAATATTATAACGGTGTGACAATTAATAGACATCAAAGAAAGGTAACTATTCTATTTATGACGATGAGATATCAGAATTGTTCCAGAAAGATGGAATAAGTCTGGGAATTGATGACAGGCGGAGCAGTTCATCAAATCCACCTAGAGTATCTTATTATCATGAATGGATATCCTTCATTCTAGGCATTATACTATCAGGACTAGTTATTCTCCATTTAAGGCAAATCTCTGTCTTGAGTGGACATTATTCATTCAAAGTACGATTTAGGTAGAATATTTCACATGTTAAGGTACGGTTTACTTTGACATTACCCCATTGACATGAGTATAGAATGGTCTTAGGTATATATTGGCCATATAATATTGTAAATACAATATTTATTAACGTTAAAAGATGTCTGTTGAGATAGTTTCGGTGTTTCTCTCTAGACAGACCGTTAAGTTGGAAACGCTGGTAGATTCGTTCTTTGAAAGAAAGAAAGAAAGAAAGAAATAATTTATTCGTAACACCAAAATACAATAACAAAGTAAAACATACAATCCTAGTGGTGTCACGAAATGGCCGCAACTCAGCATTGTTGCTAGCGTAGCCAGCGCTGGTCTTCCGTTGCGACCATTCGGTGAAGTGCACGGCGATAACGACCCGGCCACACGCGCGGATCACAATCACAATTACATATTTTAAAAAAGATACACAACACAAAAAACATAAAAAAACCAAGGGTAGAAATAAACAAAAAAGAAAAAAAAACATAATGAATAATAATCTATATATACAGGCCCTTATTATTCCTCTGTGTACGACCTGTGACGTTTGAGCAGAAACAAAACGCCATGCTGTTTTGTTTTGTCACAGAGATTGATTGGGTCAAGGACAAGGACTTATTAAGTTTAACGCGTATGTTAGCTTTCTTTACAATTTAACTAACTACTACTATACAATTTACACATTTAAAATGAATCATAACGTTGCACAACGTACAAATAATAGAAATATGTAAAAACAAACAAAATGAGAAAAAAACACGTAAGAATCAAACAAAATGCGAAAATGACGTCAAGAGAACTTTACAAGGACCACAAGTGCCACGACGCCTATGGGCACGGGACATAAAATGCAGGTAAGCCACTTTGCATCGCATTTAAAAGCAGCTAGTGTCGTGCCTCAGGCTTTCCTGTGCTCTCTGATGTCCAAACAAAAACTTTTTCAGTTTGACCTTAAAACTGTAAACGCCTTTCAGGTTCCTAATCGGTGGCGGAATGGATTTCCAACACTTTGTTGCTACAAATCTGAAGCTTCCACGAAAAGCAGCAGATGCGTGTCGGTGTGTCAACAGCGGTAACCCACATTGCCGAGCACCACGTGGGTTGGGCCACCACTTTGGGTCTTAAACCTTTAGGTAACTAGGTAGGTAAATAGTTAGGCCGTCCATACCTCATCGAAACGAGTGAGTAGCTATGTGTGAGTAAAAGAATTACCACACAAACCGTCGTTTAGAACTTTGGTTTTAAATATACAATTACTTAGGGTAGACAACCAGCTCGTAATAGGTTTAAATAAATAATCTACTTGCTATGAATTCTAAAAAGCTGCTCTCTCGTTCAACCGGACGGATAATAGGAAGTAGGGGATTTTTCTACCCAAAAATAAAAATATTTATACTAATAATATAATGAGTGACATATAATTATCATCCATAATGTAATTACCAATAATGAACGACAAACAGAATTATTTTATAATAATTCTTCATCGAAGGAACTAATACTTTCATACTTAGGACTAGGAGATTAGTAGTTGAAGCTAGGGACCAGTTAAGTCAATTTATGTACTGATTAGGCTAGCTTTAATTATGTTAATGAACAGTCCAAAACCTGCCTAGCTTTCATAAAAGGACCTGGATTATTACGGTACACAACACTTAGGGATTCTACCACTATTCGATCACGTACTGGCCAAACTACAGGTATTAGTAGTAAAAACACGCATTAAAAGATGTTAGGTTTAATAAATAAGTCGATAGAATGCAAATTACAGTAGTCGCGTTAGAGCTTAACGAAGGAATAGGGTTTTACATCACAATAGGGCTTATTACAATTTATCCCGCGTTCTCAAGCGTCGGTAAGAAGCTTCTTAGTCTTTAGGTAGTTTTTAGGTTTATAAGTGGCAAGAAGGCATCGTGGAGGGGGGGAATCGTTACATTTTGGTGAAGCCGTGACTCGGGATTGGTGAATTTGGGCTTAAATTCATCTTCTTATTCACAGCTTGCTCTGTCATATCTTCAGTGGCCATTAGGCCGCATTTTGTTCTCGTGAAGTTGGAGGTTAGCTTGGCAGGAATTGGACTCTTCATTCTTTTCTTTAAATCATCAGCTAGGGACTTCGCTAGGTCCGCTTCTAATTCAGTACTCATCTGAAAAGAGAAAAAATATCGTTACTATATTATAGCTATATCACATGTTTTCGGTATTTTTTAAGATATAATAGCATAGTCAGTAGGGCGAGAATGTATAAATAATTAAAATCATAGACTCTGGGGGGCGTCTTTATATGTAAACAATTAAAATTATGGATACGCGGGGGCGTATTCAGTATTTCTAACGATAAAAATAGTAGTAGCCCAAGCTGTAGGTCGTAAGACTAGATATTAAGTTTATGAAGCCTATATAAGCTAAGATTGTTATTGTGAGCTTGATATGCCAAGGAGAAAGGAATGGAGGCTTTAGTATAATTAAGAGAAGAATTGCATTTTGCAATAAGTAAACAATGCACTAGGAACGCCGGCAATAATTATGAATTTTTCTTATTTGGGGGCGAGCCTCGCATCAATAATACATAAAAACAAAACAAAGGTTATTCATTCTTCGCGGCTGCGTACATAATTGCGTTGATAATAGGGAAAGATTAGTGCCTACGTAAATTGTATGAAGCCGGGGAGTAGGTGAGATTAATCCGTACGCGGACGGTAGGCCGCACCGCGCTCGCTCCGTCGCGCCGGCGCCAGCGTACGATTTTACAGTTGGGGGTAGGCATAGTTTTGTTTACATTGAACAAATAATATTTTTAACGTTGCGCTTAACATTTAGTCAATTTATTTGTTTCATTCAAAGAATGTAAGGCGTTTACCATTTGAATCAGAGGTCCTCAACCTTTTCATTAAGGTCCAGTCTTATTGTTCGGAATTTAGTAGTAGGTATCATAAACCTTAAGATATTTTATCTAGAATCTATTTAAATCTTAATTTAGGATCAGAGTTTTTGAACTAACGCTATGTTTCACATGTTTATACACTACGTTCCTCTATGTCGAAATTTTAGGAAATAGAGACAGTAATCTAGACTATGGTCTAATACGCTAGGTATTAATTAGGTAGGTAAGGACGATCATAATGTAAGAATATTACTGAATAAACGATATGATATGATACGATACGAGATAATATCTAGGTCTTAGGTAAATGGATAGGAAGTACTTTTCTTAGAATTGTGCTAATTACTAGATTTTAGAGCTCGTATGAAACAAACATGTAGCAATTTGTTGTAATGTTTAGGACTCGCCTCCGTCTACATAGTAAAGATAGCGATTCACATATAAATATGGAATTAGGAAGTCAACATTAACGTTAAAAACGAATAAAAACATCTATATTTTTATAAATAAACACTTGACTATCGCGCGACAATGATTCATGAACGAAGGTTGCGTACCCCTGCCTTAAACGTTGACCTACATTCATATTTCCGTTAAATTCACGGTCGTCACTAATTCATAAAATAAGGTTGCGTACCCCTGCCTTAAACGTTGACCTACATTCATATTTCCGATCAAATCAAGTGTCTGTTTGCGTTTCGCTTTCTTGAATCGTAAAAATAAAAAAAATTAGAAAAGATGGAAAATTCCCCGACGTTTGAAGTCTCTCAAAGGCAGGGAATGTCCGGAATAAAGTTATCAAAGACCCAAAAGGAAAATTAAACGAAAATTCGGTTCATCGGTTTGGGAGCTGCGATGCCTCAGACAGATGCACGGACAGACATGTAGACTTATAATATAACATTTCTTTGCATTGAATGTTTAAAAAGGAGATTTAGGTGCGATTTTATTCTGTTGAATAAGATTTTATGTGAAAATATCTACTAATTGAAACGATATTTCGGTGTGTCGCTAAGTAAAACTAGTTTTTTTCTCGTATAATCAGGTTTAAGCGTTATTAATAATGATAGGCATTATACACATTAGATTAACTGGTTGAGTAGTGGGTATTGACATAAAATATTGCTAATATATAAAATTCATATTGAAACATACCTTGAGATGTTAGCAAAATTTGTGAGCGCTTCTTCGAGTGATGACGGATACAGAAAATTAAATTTCTTAATTATTGATTATTTTCAATGATAGAATAGTACATCTTTTGGTTTTCCGGAGTGGTATTCATAGATAGGTTTACTTATTGGTGCTTCTTGTGTCACCTGAAATAAAAATCATTAATATGAAATAATTTTGCACTTGTACAAACCATGATACTATGATACATGATATAGAGACGATATATATATCCTCAATTGGTTCTATTTAAATCAATAAGCCTCCGAGCAACTTATAAGTTTGACCAGTGGGTAGGTAGGGAAGTTAAGAGTAACAATGTTTCGTTGCCAAAACTTTCTGAGTTTTAAGTTCTAGGATGAGAGTTTAGCAGTATACTAAGATAATATGGCAAAGGCAATCGGATGCTTGATTTTCTAGTCATTGTAAGTAGGGAATGTTAGGATAACTAGAGGTGTTTTTCATGCATAATAAAAACAAAAGTTTTCCTTACCGGAGTAGTCAATCGAAGTCGGCAGGTATAGGAAATTCCTAATAAAGGAACGGGCGTATGTTTTATGTAGACACAAACAGGCACCTCTTAATAAGGAAATTCCAGTTATATTTGTAGTAATTATAGGAATTCCAGACTTCTTCCATAGGTAGCCGATTCTGATGCGTCACAATGCGTTGTAAACACGAATTGTAGGAATGCACATACATTAATAAGCCGTGAATGTAAAATATAAATGACTATGTTCGTTCACTGTCTCAATTTATAGAAATTATATTCTTAAAAGTCTTGTTATGGAAATCGCGGTAGTACAACAAACTTCAAAACGCGAACTGGTTTTCTTTTCCGTCAACGTCAATCGAGTCTCCGCCGTTAGTGTCATTACGTTTTGATACTACACAACACAGGGTACTTACATAGAACAGATGTGCACAGATAATATCAATTATCGTAATATTTATTAATTTTACGCAACGCGATGTTTTTCCTTAGTATTAGTTTATAGTTTGAGTAAAACGACGTAGCTTTAAAATCATTTAGGTATGACAAGTTGTATACGATATTACAAATCCTAAACGCTGCGCAAAATTTCGTGGATATAGACAATTTGTCGCGACAATTTGTTTCATATCACACACAGGAAGGACTTTAATGGCAGGGAAACAGACGTCAGACATCTGACAACTTTTTGCAGTGATATGTTGTATATAAAAATAAGATATCCAAATTACATCCCTGTCTAGCATGGCATGTTGATAGAACGAGACAGAGCGCGCGTTAGTACGTTTTCCTTGACTATGGGTAACAGCGGCGCTGCCACAAGAATCGAATCTCGAGGTTCGTGTACAGGCGTCCCTGTCACTCGGGTATCATGAGCGATAGAGATGGGTATACCTGGATTTCGATTTTCAAAGTTCGTGGTTATAATTTAGGACTTAAATGAAACAGGGACGTAATAATATTTTATTGAATTTAAGTTATTACACTAACGTGGGAGAATAATTGGATTTCTACGGTATCGGTAGCTAATAGCAATGCCTATGGTAACTCTGTAGGAATTATTGATTTATAGATCAGATGCGAAGATTATTCGAGTTGCTTTTGAGATTCCTGTATCCCACAGACTAGATTACGCTAGATATCTCAAACACCTCAATCTGTATGAAAAACCGACCGTGTCACCCTTTTCTGCCTGCTTTGACGTCGCACGGGCGAATTAGTGATCTGAATTCCTCGTTGTTCGCGCAAAATCGATTCTGCAATGAGGAATGTTCTTAATATTCACGGACAACTCGTTACCACAACAGACGCGCGCGTAATATAAGTCGGAGTGCCAACTTAGAGTCCGAATTCTGATACGCGAAGTACAAGCATTTGCGTGGGCCATGGATATCTATATCTGTGCTTTATTCTGATATTATTGCAACGAGAATTTTTGGGTTAAGTCGTATCTATGATGCCTAGCTTACTTATTTCATTATGTTATAAGAATGAACAACAAGTAGACGGACGGACGAGAGGGAAAGAGGATTTTCGCATTCAGAACACGGGAGTGTAAGAGTTAAAGAGAGAACATAGATTTATTCAATTCAATTCAAATTATATATTTCGGGCCATGTCCGTAGTGTTATTATACAAATACTTATCCTAAGTTATATCAAAAATCATAAAATCGTATATATCTACATTCTTCTCGCTTACATAGGTACTTATTCATAATGACTTGATTAGAAACAAGTATCGGTAGTTATGTATGAAGGTATGTGTGTTCGATATTTTTAGGTAATTAGATATATGGTAGAAATATTTGGTGTGGTCTGTGGCTGTTGTAGAACTGTTACATGATTTTGAATCTTGTGATTTGAGAGATAAAGTTGCTTTTGAATAGCAAATTATGATTAAATCCGGCCGACGTAAATAATTTCAAAAATGGAATTTTAGCGAGTGATGTGGTTGAACCCAGACGGTGGCGCCAAGTACAGATGTATAAACTTGGTAGGTTAGTATCGGTTTATTTATGTAGGTAGGTATTCGCTATTGTCATGCCATTTTCGTGCAATAATTATGAATGAAAGGACTTATTGCGTATCTTAATGTATTAAAAACGGCTTATGTAAGTAATGTGTTTAGTTGAGGCGTATGGAAGTCACGTCATTCCAGGTTTCCAGCATAGTTATTTGCGTTGCTTTTCCGCATTTTAGACCAAATTTCACATCAATGGTTATAAACATAGGGTGTACTATTGTAAACATGCAGCTTGTAGGGCACATGTAAATACCGGTAGTTATCTAAGAATTGACACAGTCAATAACACTTGTTAGTAAATGACGGGCTAGGCAGGCCGATTGGTTGTTTGCCACCATTGTGGTAAAGTTGGGTTGCATATAAGTTTAAGAAGTTGGTTCAATGAACATTTTGGTTCAGGTAGGTTTATACTTTAAACAAATCGGCCAAGTGCGTGTCGGGCCACGCGCAGTAGTCTATTTTAGATTTAGTTTAGTGTAGGTATGCAGGATTTATAATACGAGGAGCGGATGAACAAACGAGCGGAGCGAACGAAGTTCTCTGACTTTGGCTTAACCAAGGATTATATTATATAAACGTCCGTCCGTCCGACTGATTAGACAAACGAGCGGAGCGAACGAAGTTCTCTGACTTTGGCTTAACCAAGGATTATATTATATAAACGTCCGTCCGTCCGACTGATTAGACAAACGAGCGGAGCGAACGAAGTTCTCTGACTTTGGCTTAACCAAGGATTATATTATATAAACGTCCGTCCGTCCGACTGATTAGACAAACAAGCGGAGCGAACGAAGTTCTCTGACTTTGGCTTAACCAAGGATTATATTATATATCCGTCTGTCCGCCCAACTGATTAGACAAACGAGCGGAGCGAACGAAGCTCTCTGACTTAGCTTAGCTAAAGATTATATCGTGTATCCGTCCGTCCGTCCTTACAACCAAATTGAACAAACGAGCGAAGCGAACGAAGTTCTCTGACTTGGCTTAACTATCAATACACGTACATAAATAGCTCTATATATAAACATACATACACAATCATACATATATACAAATAACACAAATAAAAATATATAAATATAATACATAAACAGTCAGCCAATAATAATAATAGTAAAACAATCGGGGTTAGGGGAGAGACAAATAATGTTCTTTAAGAAGAGATTTGAAGTTACCGATAGATTTAGCGTGTCTTATATCAAGAGGGAGTTAGTTCCACAGTCGAATAGCCTTAAAAGTGAACGAACTACTGTAAAATTTCGAAGATGACGAAGGCACAGTTAATAGCAAATTGTTAGAAGATCTAACAGAATTAAAATAACTAAAACGCTCTTTGAGATAGCGGGGAGTTGCAGGGTTAAAAAGGACACTAAACAGAAGCGAAATAATGTGAGAGTTACGACGATAACGGATAGGGAGCCACTTGAGTTTGGAACGGAAACTAGAAACGTGGTCATATTTGGGTACATACTCGAAGTAGATTTAGAATATCCTCAGCACTTGCATGATGCACATAGCGATCTATGCTTTTGTCCTGAAAACCGAGTACCGGAGCTAACTAACACTAAAACATCAAAGCTCCTTTCTACGTTGTATAGCAAAAGTAGCTATGTCATACATTATATGAATTTGAAGCAGGCGCTGAGTGCAGGTCTCGTGTTAAAGAAAACCCATAGAATATTAGCCTTAAACTTTGGTAGGCATGTTTAAGGATGAATGCAATGGAGAAATTATAAGTGAATTTATAGGCGTTAGATCAAAGTGCTATTTTGTTGAGAAGGTTAATGGAAATAGGATAAAGAAGATAAAGGGAGTGAAACGAAATGTTGTAAGTAATGAGGTGAGTAGAGAGGACTTTTTCAATTGTATAAATGAGAGAGGTTCTGTCCAGTATCGTGCAATGCATGTAATTCGTAGTAAAGAGCATGTTCTCTACTCCCAAACGTTGAATAAGATAACGTTAAATAATTATGATGATAAGAGGTTTATAGTTCCTAATTCTCTACATAAAACGTTAGCGTGGGGACATAAGTCTATAGATCAATATTATTCTCTTTAATTTTATTCAATTTTCAGGTTACTTGATACTTAGTTTTTTAGTTTAGATTAGTGATGAAATTTAGGGCTAGGTTTCTAATGTATTATATTAAGTTTTATAATTGTGAAACATGTTTTTTCTCTAATCTGTTATTGTAGTAGCTGAGATTTATAGTTTAGATCTTTGTAATAAATGTGTAATCAATCATCTATTTTATAAGTATTATGAATAAATAGATTTTTTTAATTATGAGATTCTATTTAAGTATAGACTTAGAATTTTTTAATATAAACCTAATAAACATGTTTTATCAAAATACAAACTCTTATTTCATACCTCCTAATCAGGCTTTAAAATATGATATAAGTAAAAAGTAAGTATAAACTATGAACTATAAATCAGATACATTATTTAATTAAAGGAATATAAGCACAATTCACAATAACAGGATGCGCTTCCTGAAAGTATATTCCTGATAACTCGCCACGTATTAGGGATGTGCAAAACTAATGGTAAGGACTAGTATATGCAGACGACTATTCAAACAGCTTAACCGACTGCTATGAGGTGAACAGATCTGATCAGCTATTTTGATGATGGTATAGATTAGATTATTTATTTCATGATAAAAAATTACATTACAGATTTGCATACATGTCAAAAAATAAGAATTATTATCACGATCGTCAAAACAGAGAAATATTAAGAGAATGTCAACAAATGTAAGAACACAATAACAAGGAAATAGAAAAAACAAACCAAAAGCAAGAGAACACAAATATATCAACCTCTAGGTATCGTCATTTTTTACAATATTTATTTTATAGATCTGATATCTGATAAACAGACATCTGTTGTAACACCAGTTAGCGGATAATAGGGTGTGCTAGCAAGTGCTAGAACAGGGTTTGAACATCTATTTGATGAGAGGGCAGACATCCGTTGCAGCAGTTATCAGATGATCAAATGATGATGATGATGTCAAAATAACTGATAGCTGATAAGTGAGTAGCGTAGATGAAAATAATTAATCCTGTAACCATTAATAATATATGCTTAAAACATGTTTCGCTCACCCCTAATACTTGCATTATGAATTTTGTTTAAACTAAACAGCGATAATGTACAGGGTAGAAAGAATGTTAGTTTTATGAAATTATAAAGAAAAATCAAATTATAGAATGGTTATATATAATGCGCATAAATTTCATATTATTGAGGCTACTTAATCATATAGCTGCGATTTTATTTGCTGACAGCCCTGACAGCACCGCACTCATTCATCTATATGAGCTCTCATTATTAGCTAAAAAAATGTGTATATTATTTAGTATCAATATACACTGCACCGCACTCGGTTAAGTCTATTGATAATGTCACCTCCTTGTAACATCATAGCTATAAGACTACTCATAAAAAATCATAACATTATTCGCTGGAGGTGGGATGATGTGCAAAGAGTTAAAAATAGCGTTATTTGTAGCTATCTGCTATCTCTACTGGAAGCGGATGATTGTGAACCTTTAAACGCGGGGAAGAAGATTCTATCAGTATTGCATGCAGAGATACCAGCTGTTTATGAGATGATCGAGAAAATTTTCAACGTCTTAGAAGAGT
>CANPUT010000081.1:0-108753 GCA_947578815.1 Epinotia ramella | reverse complement strand
AACATTGAACACAACACCGGCCGAAATTATTGTAATACCCTATTCAAAAATATTTTTTCTGCATTATTTCTAGATCGATGAATGGGGTTTCACTATGCGCATATTATTTCGCATCTAAAAGGCTTCTAAGATCAGCTTTTAGTAGAACTTTACCTCGTTTAGTTTGGGCGCTATGACTTACCGGCCGAAATTATTATAGTTCACTATTCACAAATCATTTTTTCTGCATTATTTCTAGCTCGATGAATGGGGATTCACTATGCACATATTATTACGCATCTAAAAGGCTACTAAGATCAGCTTTTAGTAGAACTTTACCTCGTTTAGTTTGGGCGTTATGACTTACCGGCCGAAATTTATAGATCACTATTCACAAATCATTTTTTCTGCAAAATTTCTAGATCGATGAATGGGGTTTCACTATGCAAATATTATTACGCATCTAAAAGGCTACTAAGATCAGCTTTTAGTAGAACTTTACCTCGTTTAGTTTGGGCGTTATGACTTACCGGCCGAAATTATTGTAATACCCTATTCAAAAATATTTTTTCTGCATTATTTCTAGATCGATGAATGGGGTCTCACTATGCGCATATTATTTCGCATCTACAAGGCTTCTAAGATCAGCTTTTAGTATAACTTTACCTCGTTTAGTTTGGGCGCTATGACTTACCGGCCGAAATTATTATAGTTCACTATTCACAAATCATTTTTTCTGCATTATTTCTAGATCGATGAATGGGGTTTCACTATGCACAAATTATTACGCATCTAAAAGGCTACTAAGATCAGTCTTTTGTAGAACTTTACCTCGTTTAGTTTGGGCGCTATGACTTACCGGCCGAAATTATTATAGTTCACTATTTACAAATCATTTTTTCTGCATTATTTCTAGATCGATGAATGGGGTTTCACTATGCGCATATTATTACGCATCTAAACGGCTACTAAGATCAGCTTTTAGAAGAGCTTTACCTCGTTTAGTTTGGGCGTTTTGCGTTTTGACTTAACGGCCGAAATTATTGTAATACCCTATTCACAAATCATTTTTTCTGCATTATTTCTAGATCGATGAATGGGGTGTCACTATGCACATATTATTACGCATCTAAAAGGATACTAAGATCAGCTTTTAGTAGAACTTTACCTCGTTTAGTTTGGGCGTTATGACTTACCGGCCGAAATTATTATAGTTCACTATTCACAAATCATTTTTTCTGCATAATTTCTAGATCGATGAATGGGGTTTCACTATGCACATATTATTACGCATCTAAAAGGCTACTAAGATCAGCTTTTAGTAGAGCTTTACCTCGTTTAGTTTGGGCGTTATGACCTACCGGCCGAAATTATTATAGTTCACTATTCACAAATCATTTTTTCTGCATAATTTCTAGATCGATGAATGGGGTTTCACTATGCACATATTATTACGCATCTAAAAGGCTACAAAGATCAGCTTTTAGTAGAGCTTTAACTTGTTTAGTTTGGGCGTTATGACCTACCGGCCGAAATTATTGTAATACCCTATTCAAAAATATTTTTTCTGCATAATTTCTAGATCGATGAATGGGGTTTCACTATAAACATATTATTACGCATCTAAAAGGCTACTAAGATCAGCTTTTAGTAGAGCTTTACCTCGTTTAGTTTGGGCGTTTAGCGTTTTACCTTACCGGCCGAAATTATTGTAATATCCTATTCACAAATCATTTTTTCTGCATAATTTCTAGATCGATGAATGGGGTTTCACTATGCAAATATTATTACGAATCTAAAAGGCTACTAAGATCAGCTTTTAGTAGAACTTTACCACGTTTAGTTTGGGCGTTATGACTTACCGGCCGAAATTATTATAGTTCACTATTCACAAATCATTTTTTCTGGATAATTTCTAGATCGATGAATGGAGTTTCACTATGCAAATATTATTACGCATCTAAAAGGCTACTAAGATCAGCTTTTAGTAGAGCTTTACCTCGTTTAGTTTGGGCGTTATGACCTACCGGCCGAAATTATTATAGTTCACTATTCACAAATCATTTTTTCTGCATAATTTCTAGATCGATGAATGGGGTTTCACTATGCACATATTATTACGCATCTAAAAGGCTACAAAGATCAGCTTTTAGTAGAGCTTTACCTTGTTTAGTTTGGGCGTTATGACCTACCGGCCGAAATTATTGTAATACCCTATTCAAAAATATTTTTTCTGCATAATTTCTAGATCGATGAATGGGGTTTCACTATAAACATATTATTACGCATCTAAAAGGATACTAAGATCAGCTTTTAGTAGAACTTTACCTCGTTTAGTTTGGGCGTTATGACTTACCGGCCGAAATTATTATAGTTCACTATTCACAAATCATTTTTTCTGCATAATTTCTAGATCGATGAATGGGGTTTTACTATGCACATATTATTACGCATCTAAAAGGCTACTAAGATCAGCTTTTAGTAGAGCTTTACCTCGTTTAGTTTGGGCGTTATGACCTACCGGCCGAAATTATTATAGTTCACTATTCACAAATCATTTTTTCTGCATAATTTCTAGATCGATGAATGGGGTTTCACTATGCACAAATTATTACGCATCTAAAAGGCTACTAAGATCAGTCTTTTGTAGAACTTTACCTCGTTTAGTTTGGGCGCTATGACTTACCGGCCGAAATTATTATAGTTCACTATTTACAAATCATTTTTTCTGCATTATTTCTAGATCGATGAATGGGGTTTCACTATGCGCATATTATTACGCATCTAAACGGCTACTAAGATCAGCTTTTAGTAGAGCTTTACCTCGTTTAGTTTGGGCGTTTTGCGTTTTGACTTAACGGCCGAAATTATTGTAATACCCTATTCACAAATCATTTTTTCTGCATTATTTCTAGATCGATGAATGGGGTTTAACTATGCACATATTATTACGCATTTAAAAGGCTACGAAGATCAGCCTTTAGTAGAACTTTACCTCGTTTAGTTTGGGCGTTATGACTTACCGGCCGAAATGATTATAGTTCACTATTCACAAATCATTTTTTCTGCATAATTTCTAGATCGATGAATGGGGTTTCACTATGCACATATTATTACGCATTTAAAAGGCTACTAAGATCAGCTTTTAGTAGAACTTTACCTCGTTTAGTTTGGGCGTTATGACTTACCGGCCGAAATTATTGTAATACCCTATTCAAAAATATTTTTTCTGCATAATTTCTAGATCGATGAATGGGGTTTCACTATGCACATATTATTACGCATCTAAAAGGCTACTAAGATCAGCTTTTAGTAGAGCTTTACCTCGTTTAGTTTGGGCGTTTTGCGTTTTGACTTAACGGCCGAAATTATTGTAATACCCTATTCACAAATCATTTTTTCTGCATTATTTCTAGATCGATGAATGGGGTTTAACTATGCACATATTATTACGCATTTAAAAGGCTACGAAGATCAGCCTTTAGTAGAACTTTACCTCGTTTAGTTTGGGCGTTATGACTTACCGGCCGAAATGATTATAGTTCACTATTCACAAATCATTTTTTCTGCATAATTTCTAGATCGATGAATGGGGTTTCACTATGCACATATTATTACGCATTTAAAAGGCTACTAAGATCAGCTTTTAGTAGAACTTTACCTCGTTTAGTTTGGGCGTTATGACTTACCGGCCGAAATTATTGTAATACCCTATTCAAAAATATTTTTTCTGCATAATTTCTAGATCGATGAATGGGGTTTCACTATGCACATATTATTACGCATCTAAAAGGCTACTAAGATCAGCTTTTAGTAGAACTTTACCTCGTTTAGTTTGGGCGTTATGACTTACCGGCCGAAATTATTGTAATACCCTATTCAAAAATATTTTTTTTGCATTATTTCTAGATCGATGAATGGGGTTTCACTATGCGCATATTATTTCGCATCTAAAAGGCTTCTAAGATCAGCTTTTAGTAGAACTTTACCTCGTTTAGTTTGGGCGCTATGACTTACCGGCCGAATGTATTATAGTTCACTATTCACAAATCATTTTTTCTGCATAATTTCTAGATCGATGAATGGGGTTTCACTATGCGCATATTATTTCGCATCTAAAAGGCTTCTAAGATCAGCTTTTAAGAGAACTTTACCTTGTTTGGTTTGGGCGCTATGACTTACCGGCCGAAATTATTATAGTTCACTATTCACAAATCATTTTTTCTGCATTATTTCTAGATCGATGAATGGGGTTTCACTATGCACAAATTATTACGCATCTAAAAGGCTACTAAGATCAGCTTTTAGTAGAACTTTACCTCGTTTAGTTTGGGCGTTATGACTTACCGGCCGAAATTATTGTAATACCCTATTCAAAAATATTTTTTTTGCATTATTTCTAGATCGATGAATGGGGTTTCACTATGCGCATATTATTTCGCATCTAAAAGGCTTCTAAGATCAGCTTTTAGTAGAACTTTACCTCGTTTAGTTTGGGCGCTATGACTTACCGGCCGAATGTATTATAGTTCACTATTCACAAATCATTTTTTCTGCATAATTTCTAGATCGATGAATGGGGTTTCACTATGCGCATATTATTTCGCATCTAAAAGGCTTCTAAGATCAGCTTTTAAGAGAACTTTACCTTGTTTGGTTTGGGCGCTATGACTTACCGGCCGAAATTATTATAGTTCACTATTCACAAATCATTTTTTCTGCATTATTTCTAGATCGATGAATGGGGTTTCACTATGCACAAATTATTACGCATCTAAAAGGCTACTAAGATCAGCTTTTAGTAGAACTTTACCTCGTTTAGTTTGGGCGCTATGACTTACCGGCCGAAATTATTATAGTTCACTATTCACAAATCATTTTTTCTGCATAATTTCTAGATCGATGAATGGGGTTTCACTATAAACATATTATTACGCATCTAAAAGGCTACTAAGATCAGCTTTTAAAAGAGCTTTACCTTGTTTAGTTTGGGCGTTTAGCGTTTTGCCTTACCGGCCGAAATTATTGTAATATCCTATTCACAAATCATTTTTTCTGCATAATTTCTAGATCGATGAATGGGGTTTAACTATGCACATTATTACGCATTTAAAAGGCTACGAAGATCAGCCTTTAGTAGAACTTTACCTCGTTTAGTTAGGGCGTTATGACTTACCGGCCGAAATGATTATAGTTCACTATTCACAAATCATTTTTTCTGCATAATTTCTAGATCGATGAATGGGGTTTCACTATGCACATATTATTACGCATTTAAAAGGCTACTAAGATCAGCTTTTAGTAGAACTTTACCTCGTTTAGTTTGGGCGTTATGACTTACCGGCCGAAATTATTGTAATACCCTATTCAAAAATATTTTTTCTGCATAATTTCTAGATCGATGAATGGCGTTTCACTATGCACATATTATTACGCATCTAAAAGGCTACTAAGATCAGCTTTTAGTAGAGCTTTACCTCGTTTAGTTTGGGCGTTTTGCGTTTTGACTTAACGGCCGAAATTATTGTAATACCCTATTCACAAATCATTTTTTCTGCATTATTTCTAGATCGATGAATGGGGTTTCACTATGCACATATTATTACGCATCTAAAAGGCTACTAAGATCAGCTTTTAGTAGAACTTTACCTCGTTTAGTTTGGGCGTTATGACTTACCGGCCGAAATTATTGTAATACCCTATTCAAAAATATTTTTTTTGCATTATTTCTAGATCGATGAATGGGGTTTCACTATGCGCATATTATTTCGCATCTAAAAGGCTTCTAAGATCAGCTTTTAGTAGAACTTTACCTCGTTTAGTTTGGGCGCTATGACTTACCGGCCGAAATTATTATAGTTCACTATTCACAAATCATTTTTTCTGCATTATTTCTAGATCGATGAATGGGGTTTCACTATGCGCATATTATTTCGCATCTAAAAGGCTTCTAAGATCAGCTTTTAAGAGAACTTTACCTTGTTTGGTTTGGGCGCTATGACTTACCGGCCGAAATTATTATAGTTCACTATTCACAAATCATTTTTTCTGCATTATTTCTAGATCGATGAAAGGGGTTTCACTATGCACATATTATTACGCATCTAAAAGGCTACTAATATCAGCTTTTAGTAGAACTTTACCTCGTTTAGTTTGGGCGTTATGACTTACCGGCCAAAATTTATAGTTCACTATTCACAAATCATTTTTTCTGCATTATTTCTAGATCGATGAATGGGGTTTCACTATGCACAAATTATTACGCATCTAAAAAGCTACTAAGATCAGTCTTTTGAAGAACTTTACCTTGTTTAGTTTGGGCGCTATGACTTACCGGCCGAAATTATTATAGTTCACTATTTACAAATCATTTTTTCTGCATTATTTCTAGATCGATGAATGGGGTTTCACTATGCGCATATTATTACGCATTTAAACGGCTACAAAGATCAGCTTTTAGTAGAGCTTTACCTCGTTTAGTTTGGGCGTTTTGCGTTTTGACTTAACGGCCGAAATTATTGTAATACCCTATTCACAAATCATTTTTTCTGCATTATTTCTAGATTGATGAATGGGGTGTCACTATGCACATATTATTACGCATCTAAAAGGCTACTAAGATCAGCTTTTAGTAGAGCTTTACCTCGTTTAGTTTGGGCGTTTAGCGTTTTGCCTTACCGGCCGAAATTATTGTAATATCCTATTCACAAATCATTTTTTCTGCATAATTTCTAGATCGATGAATGGGGTTTCACTATGCAAATATTATTACGAATCTAAAAGGCTACCAAGATCAGCTTTTAGTAGAACTTTACCACGTTTAGTTTGGGCGTTATGACTTACCGGCCGAAATTATTATAGTTCACTATTCACAAATCATTTTTTCTGGATAATTTCTAGATCGATGAATGGAGTTTTACTATGCGCATATTATTACGCATCTAAAAGGCTACTAAGATCAGCTTTTAGTAGAACTTTACCACGTTTAGTTTGGGCGTTATGACTTACCGGCCGAAATTATTATAGTTCACTATTCACAAATCATTTTTCTGCATTATTTCTAGATCGTTGAATGGGGTTTCACTATGCACATATTATTACGCATCTAAAAGGCTACTAAGCACAGCTTTAAGTAGAGCTTTACCTCGTTTAGTTTGGGCGTTATGACCTACCGGCCGAAATTATTATAGTTCACTATTCACAAATCATTTTTTCTGCATAATTTCTAGATCGATGAATGGGGTTTCACTATAAACATATTATTACGCATCTAAAAGGCTACTAAGATCAGCTTTTAGTAGAGCTTTACCTCGTTTAGTTTGGGCGTTTAGCGTTTTGCCTTACTGGCCGAAATTATTGTAATATCCTATTCACAAATAATTTTTTCTGCATAATTTCTAGATCGATGAATGAGGTTTTACTATGCAATTATTATTACGAATCTAAAAGGCTACTAAGATCAGCTTTTAGTAGAACTTTACCACGTTTAGTTTGGGCGTTATGACTTACCGGCCGAAATTATTATAGTTCACTATTCACAAATCATTTTTTCTGGAAAATTTCTAGATCGATGAATGGAGTTTCACTATGCACATATTATTACGCATCTAAAAGGCTACTAAGATCAGCTTTTAGTAGAACTTTACCACGTTTAGTTTGGGCGTTATGACTTACCGGCCGAAATTATTATAGTTCACTATTCACAAATCATTTTTTCTGCATAATTTCTAGATCGATGAATGGGGTTTAACTATGCACATATTATTACGCATCTAAAAGGCTACTAAGATCAGCTTTTAGTAGAGCTTCACCTCGTTTAGTTTGGGCGTTATGACCTACCGGCCGAAATTATTATAGTTCACTATTCACAAATCATTTTTTCTGCATAATTTCTAGATCGACGAATGGGGTTTCACTATGCACATGTTATTACGCATCTAAAAGGCTACTAAGATCAGCTTTTAGTAGAACTTTACCACGTTTAGTTTGGGCGTTATGACTTACCGGCCGAAATTATTATAGTTCACTATTCACAAATCATTTTTTCTGCATAATTTCTAGATCGATGAATGGGGTTTCACTATGCACGTATTATTACGCATCTAAACGGCTACTAAGATCAGTTTTTAGTAGAACTTTACCTCGCTTAGTTTGGGCGTTATTACTTACCGGCCGAAATTATTGTAATACCCTATTCAAAAATATTTTGTCTGCATTATTTCTAGATCGATGAATAGGGTTTCACTATGCGCATATTATTACGCATCTAAACGGCTACTAAGATCATCTTTTAGTAGAGCTTTACCTCGTTTAGTTTGGGCGTTTTGCGTTTTGACTTAACGGCCGAAATTATTGTAATACCCTATTCACAAATCATTTTTTCTGCATAATTTCTAGATCGATGAATGGGGTTTCACTATGCACATATTATTACGCATCTAAAAGGCTACTAAGATCAGTCTTTTGTAGAACTTTACCTCGTTTAGTTTGGGCGCTATGACTTACCGGCCGAAATTATTATAGTTCACTATTTACAAATCATTTTTTCTGCATTATTTCTAGATCGATGAATGGGGTTTCACTATGCGCATATTATTACGCATCTAAACGGCTACTAAGATCAGCTTTTAGTAGAGCTTTACCTCGTTTAGTTTGGGCGTTTTGCGTTTTGACTTAACGGCCGAAATTATTGTAATACCCTATTCACAAATCATTTTTTCTGCATTATTTCTAGATCGGTGAATGGGGTGTCACTATGCACATATTATTACGCATCTAAAAGGATACTAAGATCAGCTTTTAGTAGAACTTTACCTCGTTTAGTTTGGGCGTTATGAC
This sequence comes from Epinotia ramella, assembly GCA_947578815.1. Taxonomy (NCBI): domain Eukaryota; kingdom Metazoa; phylum Arthropoda; class Insecta; order Lepidoptera; family Tortricidae; genus Epinotia; species Epinotia ramella. Next base: position 99,936 of record CANPUT010000081.1, on the reverse strand, counting down.
TTACCGGCCGAAATTATTATAGTTCACTATTCACAAATCATTTTTTCTGCATAATTTCTAGATCGATGAATGGGGTTTCACTATGCACATATTATTACGCATCTAAAAGGCTACAAAGATCAGCTTTTAGTAGAGCTTTACCTTGTTTAGTTTGGGCGTTATGACCTACCGGCCGAAATTATTGTAATACCCTATTCAAAAATATTTTTTCTGCATAATTTCTAGATCGATGAATGGGGTTTTACTATAAACATATTATTACGCATCTAAAAGGCTACTAAGATCAGCTTTTAGTAGAGCTTTCCCTCGTTTAGTTTGGGCGTTTAGCGTTTTGCCTTACCGGCCGAAATTATTGTAATATCCTATTCACAAATCATTTTTTCTGCATAATTTCTAGATCGATGAATGGTTTTTCACTATAAACATATTATTACGCATCTAAAAGGCTACTAAGATCAGCTTTTAGTAGAACTTTACCACGTTTAGTTTGAGCGTTATGACTTACCGGCCGAAATTATAATAGTTCACTATTCACAAATCATTTTTTCTGGATAATTTCTAGATCGATGAATGGAGTTTCACTATGCACATATTATTACGCATCTAAAAGGCTACTAAGATCAGCTTTTAGTAGAACTTTACCACGTTTAGTTTGGGCGTTATGACTTACCGGCCGAAATTATTATAGTTCACTATTCACAAATCATTTTTTCTGCATAATTTCTAGATCGATGAATGGGGTTTCACTACATATTATTACGCATCTAAAAGGCTACTAAGATCAGCTTTTAGTAGAGCTTTACCTTGTTTAGTTTGGGCGTTATGACCTACCGGCCGAAATTATTATAGTTCACTATTCACAAATCATTTTTTCTGCATAATTTCTAGATCGATGAATGGGGTTTCACTATAAACATATTATTACGCATCTAAAAGGCTACTTAGATCAGCTTTTAGTAGAGCTTTACCTCGTTTAGTTTGGGCGTTTAGCGTTTTGCCTTACCGGCCGAAATTATTGTAATATCCTATTCACAAATCATTTTTTCTGCATTATTTCTAGATCGATGAATTGGGTTTCACTATGCACATATTATTACGCATCTAAAAGGCTACTAAGATCAGCTTTTAGTAGAACTTTACCTCGTTTAGTTTGGGCGTTATGACTTACCGGCCGAAATTTATAGTTCACTATTCACAAATCATTTTTTCTGCAAAATTTCTAGATCGATGAATGGGGTTTCACTATGCACATATTATTACGCATCTAAAAGGCTACTAAGATCAGCTTTTAGTAGAACTTTACCTCGTTTAGTTTGGGCGCTATGACTTACCGGCCGAAATTATTATAGTTCACTATTCACAAATCATTTTTTCTGCATTATTTCTAGATCGATGAATGGGGTTTCACTATGCACAAATTATTACGCATCTAAAAGGCTACTAAGATCAGTCTTTTGAAGAACTTTACCTTGTTTAGTTTGGGCGCTATGACTTACCGGCCGAAATTATTATAGTTCACTATTTACAAATCATTTTTTCTGCATTATTTCTAGATCGATGAATGGGGTTTCACTATGCGCATATTATTACGCATCTAAACAGCTACTAAGATCAGCTTTTAGTAGAGCTTTACCTCGTTTAGTTTGGGCGTTTTGCGTTTTGACTTAACGGCCGAAATTATTGTAATACCCTATTCACAAATCATTTTTTCTGCATTATTTCTAGATCGATGAATGGAGTGTCACTATGCACATATTATTCCGCATCTAAAAGGCTACTAAGATCAGCTTTTAGTAGAGCTTTACCTCGTTTAGTTTGGGCGTTATGACCTACCGGCCGAAATTATTATAGTTCACTATTCACAAATCATTTTTTCTGCATAATTTCTAGATCGATGAATGGGATTTTACTATGCACATATTATTACGCATCTAAAAGGCTACTAAGATCAGCTTTTAGGAGAGCTTTACCTTGTTTAGTTTGGGCGTTATGACCTACCGGCCGAAATTATTGTAATACCCTATTCAAAAATATTTTTTCTGCATAATTTCTAGATCGATGAATGGGGTTTCACTATAAACATGTTATTACGCATCTAAAAAGCTACTAAGATCAGCTTTTAGTAGAGCTTTACCTCGTTTAGTTTGGGCGTTTAGCGTTTTGCCTTACCGGCCGAAATTATTGTAATATCCTATTCACAAATCATTTTTTCTGCATAATTTCTAGATCGATGAATGGGGTTTCACTATGCAAATATTATTACGAATCTAAAAGGCTACCAAGATCAGCTTTTAGTAGAACTTTACCACGTTTAGTTTGGGCGTTATGACTTACCGGCCGAAATTATTATAGTTCACTATTCACATCATTTTTTCTGGATAATTTCTAGATCGATGAATGGAGTTTCACTATGCGCATATTATTACGCATCTAAAAGGCTACTAAGCACAGCTTTAAGTAGAGCTTTACCTCGTTTAGTTTGGGCGTTATGACCTACCGGCCGAAATTATTATAGTTCACTATTCACAAATCATTTTTTCTGCATGATTTCTAGATCGATGAATGGGGTTTCACTATAAACATATTATTACGCATCTAAAAGGCTACAAAGATCAGCTTTTAATAGAGCTTTACCTCGTTTAGTTTGGGCGTTTAGCGTTTTGCCTTACCGGCCGAAATTATTGTAATATCCTATTCACAAATCATTTTTTCTGCATTATTTCTAGATCGATGAATGGGGTTTCACTATGCAAATATTATTACGAATCTAAAAGGCTACTAAGATCAGCTTTTAGTAGAACTTTACCACGTTTAGTTTGGGCGTTATGACTTACCGGCCGAAATTATTATAGTTCACTATTCACAAATCATTTTTTCTGTATAATTTCTAGATCGATGAATGGAGTTTCACTATGCACATATTATTACGCATCTAAAAGGCTACTAAGATCAGCTTTTAGTAGAACTTTACCACGTTTAGTTTGGGCGTTATGACTTACCGGCCGAAATTATTATAGTTCACTATTCACAAATCATTTTTTCTGCATAATTTCAAGATCGACGAATGGGGTTTCACTATGCACATATTATTACGCATCTAAAAGGCTACTAAGATCAGCTTTTAGTAGAACTTTACCACGATTAGTTTGGGCGTTATGACTTACCGGCCGAAATTATTATAGTTCACTATTCACAAATCATTTTTTCTGCATAATTTCTAGATCGATGAATGGGGTTTCACTATGCACATATTATTACGCATCTAAAAGGCTACTAAGCACAGCTTTAAGTAGAGCTTTACCTCGTTTAGTTTGGGCGTTATGACCTACCGGCCGAAATTATTATAGTTCACTATTCACAAATCATTTTTTCTGGATAATTTATAGATCGATGAATGGAGTTTCACTATGCACATATTATTACGCATCTAAAAGGCTACTAAGATCAGCTTTTAGTAGAGCTTCACCTCGTTTAGTTTGGGCGTTATGACCTACCGGCCGAAATTATTATAGTTCACTATTCACAAATCATTTTTTCTGCATAATTTCTAGATCGACGAATGGGGTTTCACTATGCACATGTTATTACGCATCTAAAAGGCTACTAAGATCAGCTTTTAGTAGAACTTTACCACGTTTAGTTTGGGCGTTATGACTTACCGGCCGAAATTATTATAGTTCACTATTCACAAATCATTTTTTCTGCATAATTTCTAGATCGATGAATGGGGTTTCACTATGCACGTATTATTACGCATCTAAACGGCTACTAAGATCAGTTTTTAGTAGAACTTTACCTCGCTTAGTTTGGGCGTTATTACTTACCGGCCGAAATTATTGTAATACCCTATTCAAAAATATTTTGTCTGCATTATTTCTAGATAGATGAATAGGGTTTCGCTATGCGCATATTATTACGCATCTAAACGGCTACTAAGATCATCTTTTAGTAGAGCTTTACCTCGTTTAGTTTGGGCGTTTTGCGTTTTGACTTAACGGCCGAAATTATTGTAATACCCTATTCACAAATCATTTTTTCTGCATAATTTCTAGATTGATGAATGGGGTTTCACTATGCACATATTATTACGCATCTAAAAGGCTACTAAGATCAGTCTTTTGTAGAACTTTACCTCGTTTAGTTTGGGCGCTATGACTTACCGGCCGAAATTATTATAGTTCACTATTTACAAATCATTTTTTCTGCATTATTTCTAGATCGATGAATGGGGTTTCACTATGCGCATATTATTACGCATCTAAACGGCTACTAAGATCAGCTTTTAGTAGAGCTTTACCTCGTTTAGTTTGGGCGTTTTGCGTTTTGACTTAACGGCCGAAATTATTGTAATACCCTATTCACAAATCATTTTTTCTGCATTATTTCTAGATCGGTGAATGGGGTGTCACTATGCACATATTATTACGCATCTAAAAGGATACTAAGATCAGCTTTTAGTAGAACTTTACCTCGTTTAGTTTGGGCGTTATGACTTACCGGGCGAAATTATTATAGTTCACTATTCACAAATCATTTTTTCTGCATAATTTCTAGATCGATGAATGGGGTTTCACTATGCACATATTATTACGCATCTAAAGGGCTACAAAGATCAGCTTTTAGTAGAGCTTTACCTTGTTTAGTTTGGGCGTTATGACCTACCGGCCGAAATTATTGTAATACCCTATTCAAAAATATTTTTTCTGCATAATTTCTAGATCGATGAATGGGGTTTCACTATAAACATATTATTAAGCATCCTTTACTAAGATCAGCTTTTAGTAGAGCTTTCCCTCGTTTAGTTTGGGCGTTTAGCGTTTTGCCTTACCGGCCGAAATTATTGTAATATCCTATTCACAAATCATTTTTTCTGCATAATTTCTAGATCGATGAATGGGGTTTCACTATAAACATATTATTACGCATCTAAAAGGCTACTAAGATCAGCTTTTAGTTGAACTTTACCACGTTTAGTTTGAGCGTTATGACTTACCGGCCGAAATTATAATAGTTCACTATTCACAAATCATTTTTTCTGGATAATTTCTAGATCGATGAATGGAGTTTCACTATGCACATATTATTACGCATCTAAAAGGCTACTAAGATCAGCTTTTAGTAGAACTTTACCACGTTTAGTTTGGGCGTTATGACTTACCGGCCGAAATTATTATAGTTCACTATTCACAAATCATTTTTTCTGCATAATTTCTAGATCGATGAATGGGGTTTCACTACATATTATTACGCATCTAAAAGGCTACTAAGATCAGATTTTAGTAGAGCTTTACCTCGTTTAGTTTGGGCGTTATGACCTACCGGCCGAAATTATTATAGTTCACTATTCACAAATCATTTTTTCTGCATAATTTCTAGATCGATGAATGGGGTTTCACTATAAACATATTATTACGCATCTAAAAGGCTACTTAGATCAGCTTTTAGTAGAGCTTTACCTCGTTTAGTTTGGGCGTTTAGCGTTTTGCCTTACCGGCCGAAATTATTGTAATATCCTATTCACAAATCATTTTTTCTGCATTATTTCTAGATCGATGAATGGGGTTTCACTATGCACATATTATTACGCATCTAAAAGGCTACTAAGATCAGCTTTTAGTAGAACTTTACCTCGTTTAGTTTGGGCGTTATGACTTACCGGCCGAAATTATTATAGTTCACTATTCACAAATCATTTTTTCTGCATAATTTCTAGATCGATGAATGGGGTTTCACTATGCACATATTATTACGCATCTAAAAGGCTACTAAGATCAGCTTTTAGTAGAGCTTTACCTCGTTTAGTTTGGGCGTTATGACCTACCGGCCGAAATTATTATAGTTCACTATTCACAAATCATTTTTTCTGCATAATTTCTAGATCGATGAATGGGGTTTCACTATGCACATATTATTACGCATCTAAAAGGCTACAAAGATCAGCTTTTAGTAGAGCTTTAACTTGTTTAGTTTGGGCGTTATGACCTACCGGCCGAAATTATTGTAATACCCTATTCAAAAATATTTTTTCTGCATAATTTCTAGATCGATGAATGGGGTTTCACTATAAACATATTATTACGCATCTAAAAGGCTACTAAGATCAGCTTTTAGTAGAGCTTTACCTCGTTTAGTTTGGGCGTTTAGCGTTTTACCTTACCGGCCGAAATTATTGTAATATCCTATTCACAAATCATTTTTTCTGCATAATTTCTAGATCGATGAATGGGGTTTCACTATGCAAATATTATTACGAATCTAAAAGGCTACTAAGATCAGCTTTTAGTAGAACTTTACCACGTTTAGTTTGGGCGTTATGACTTACCGGCCGAAATTATTATAGTTCACTATTCACAAATCATTTTTTCTGGATAATTTCTAGATCGATGAATGGAGTTTCACTATGCAAATATTATTACGCATCTAAAAGGCTACTAAGATCAGCTTTTAGTAGAGCTTTACCTCGTTTAGTTTGGGCGTTATGACCTACCGGCCGAAATTATTATAGTTCACTATTCACAAATCATTTTTTCTGCATAAACTCTAGATCGATGAATGGGGTTTCACTATGCACATATTATTACGCATCTAAAAGGCTACAAAGATCAGCTTTTAGTAGAGCTTTACCTTGTTTAGTTTGGGCGTTATGACCTACCGGCCGAAATTATTGTAATACCCTATTCAAAAATATTTTTTCTGCATAATTTCTAGATCGATGAATGGGGTTTCACTATAAACATATTATTACGCATCTAAAAGGATACTAAGATCAGCTTTTAGTAGAACTTTACCTCGTTTAGTTTGGGCGTTATGACTTACCGGCCGAAATTATTATAGTTCACTATTCACAAATCATTTTTTCTGCATAATTTCTAGATCGATGAATGGGGTTTTACTATGCACATATTATTACGCATCTAAAAGGCTACTAAGATCAGCTTTTAGTAGAGCTTTACCTCGTTTAGTTTGGGCGTTATGACCTACCGGCCGAAATTATTATAGTTCACTATTCACAAATCATTTTTTCTGCATAATTTCTAGATCGATGAATGGGGTTTCACTATGCACAAATTATTACGCATCTAAAAGGCTACTAAGATCAGTCTTTTGTAGAACTTTACCTCGTTTAGTTTGGGCGCTATGACTTACCGGCCGAAATTATTATAGTTCACTATTTACAAATCATTTTTTCTGCATTATTTCTAGATCGATGAATGGGGTTTCACTATGCGCATATTATTACGCATCTAAACGGCTACTAAGATCAGCTTTTAGTAGAGCTTTACCTCGTTTAGTTTGGGCGTTTTGCGTTTTGACTTAACGGCCGAAATTATTGTAATACCCTATTCACAAATCATTTTTTCTGCATTATTTCTAGATCGATGAATGGGGTTTAACTATGCACATATTATTACGCATTTAAAAGGCTACGAAGATCAGCCTTTAGTAGAACTTTACCTCGTTTAGTTTGGGCGTTATGACTTACCGGCCGAAATGATTATAGTTCACTATTCACAAATCATTTTTTCTGCATAATTTCTAGATCGATGAATGGGGTTTCACTATGCACATATTATTACGCATTTAAAAGGCTACTAAGATCAGCTTTTAGTAGAACTTTACCTCGTTTAGTTTGGGCGTTATGACTTACCGGCCGAAATTATTGTAATACCCTATTCAAAAATATTTTTTCTGCATAATTTCTAGATCGATGAATGGGGTTTCACTATGCACATATTATTACGCATCTAAAAGGCTACTAAGATCAGCTTTTAGTAGAGCTTTACCTCGTTTAGTTTGGGCGTTTTGCGTTTTGACTTAACGGCCGAAATTATTGTAATACCCTATTCACAAATCATTTTTTCTGCATTATTTCTAGATCGATGAATGTGGTTTCACTATGCACATATTATTACGCATCTAAAAGGCTACTAAGATCAGCTTTTAGTAGAACTTTACCTCGTTTAGTTTGGGCGTTATGACTTACCGGCCGAAATTATTGTAATACCCTATTCAAAAATATTTTTTTTGCATTATTTCTAGATCGATGAATGGGGTTTCACTATGCGCCTATTATTTCGCATCTAAAAGGCTTCTAAGATCAGCTTTTAGTAGAACTTTACCTCGTTTAGTTTGGGCGCTATGACTTACCGGCCGAATGTATTATAGTTCACTATTCACAAATCATTTTTTCTGCATAATTTCTAGATCGATGAATGGGGTTTCACTATGCGCATATTATTTCGCATCTAAAAGGCTTCTAAGATCAGCTTTTAAGAGAACTTTACCTTGTTTGGTTTGGGCGCTATGACTTACCGGCCGAAATTATTATAGTTCACTATTCACAAATCATTTTTTCTGCATTATTTCTAGATCGATGAATGGGGTTTCACTTTGCACAAATTATTACGCATCTAAAAGGCTACTAAGATCAGCTTTTAGTAGAACTTTACCTCGTTTAGTTTGGGCGTTATGACTTACCGGCCGAAATTTATAGTTCACTATTCACAAATCATTTTTTCTGCATAATTTCTAGATCGATGAATGGGGTTTAACTATGCACATATTATTACGCATCTAAAAGGCTACTAAGATCAGCTTTTAGTAGAGCTTCACCTCGTTTAGTTTGGGCGTTATGACCTACCGGCCGAAATTATTATAGTTCACTATTCACAAATCATTTTTTCTGCATAATTTCTAGATCGACGAATGGGGTTTCACTATGCACATGTTATTACGCATCTAAAAGGCTACTAAGATCAGCTTTTAGTAGAACTTTACCACGTTTAGTTTGGGCGTTATGACTTACCGGCCGAAATTATTATAGTTCACTATTCACAAATCATTTTTTCTGCATAATTTCTAGATCGATGAATGGGGTTTCACTATGCACGTATTATTACGCATCTAAACGGCTACTAAGATCAGTTTTTAGTAGAACTTTACCTCGCTTAGTTTGGGCGTTATTACTTACCGGCCGAAATTATTGTAATACCCTATTCAAAAATATTTTGTCTGCATTATTTCTAGATCGATGAATAGGGTTTCACTATGCGCATATTATTACGCATCTAAACGGCTACTAAGATCATCTTTTAGTAGAGCTTTACCTCGTTTAGTTTGGGCGTTTTGCGTTTTGACTTAACGGCCGAAATTATTGTAATACCCTATTCACAAATCATTTTTTCTGCATAATTTCTAGATCGATGAATGGGGTTTCACTATGCACATATTATTACGCATCTAAAAGGCTACTAAGATCAGTCTTTTGTAGAACTTTACCTCGTTTAGTTTGGGCGCTATGACTTACCGGCCGAAATTATTATAGTTCACTATTTACAAATCATTTTTTCTGCATTATTTCTAGATCGATGAATGGGGTTTCACTATGCGCATATTATTACGCATCTAAACGGCTACTAAGATCAGCTTTTAGTAGAGCTTTACCTCGTTTAGTTTGGGCGTTTTGCGTTTTGACTTAACGGCCGAAATTATTGTAATACCCTATTCACAAATCATTTTTTCTGCATTATTTCTAGATCGGTGAATGGGGTGTCACTATGCACATATTATTACGCATCTAAAAGGATACTAAGATCAGCTTTTAGTAGAACTTTACCTCGTTTAGTTTGGGCGTTATGACTTACCGGCCGAAATTATTATAGTTCACTATTCACAAATCATTTTTTCTGCATAATTTCTAGATCGATGAATGGGGTTTCACTATGCACATATTATTACGCATCTAAAAGGCTACAAAGATCAGCTTTTAGTAGAGCTTTACCTTGTTTAGTTTGGGCGTTATGACCTACCGGCCGAAATTATTGTAATACCCTATTCAAAAATATTTTTTCTGCATAATTTCTAGATCGATGAATGGGGTTTTACTATAAACATATTATTACGCATCTAAAAGGCTACTAAGATCAGCTTTTAGTAGAGCTTTCCCTCGTTTAGTTTGGGCGTTTAGCGTTTTGCCTTACCGGCCGAAATTATTGTAATATCCTATTCACAAATCATTTTTTCTGCATAATTTCTAGATCGATGAATGGTTTTTCACTATAAACATATTATTACGCATCTAAAAGGCTACTAAGATCAGCTTTTAGTAGAACTTTACCACGTTTAGTTTGAGCGTTATGACTTACCGGCCGAAATTATAATAGTTCACTATTCACAAATCATTTTTTCTGGATAATTTCTAGATCGATGAATGGAGTTTCACTATGCACATATTATTACGCATCTAAAAGGCTACTAAGATCAGCTTTTAGTAGAACTTTACCACGTTTAGTTTGGGCGTTATGACTTACCGGCCGAAATTATTATAGTTCACTATTCACAAATCATTTTTTCTGCATAATTTCTAGATCGATGAATGGGGTTTCACTACATATTATTACGCATCTAAAAGGCTACTAAGATCAGCTTTTAGTAGAGCTTTACCTTGTTTAGTTTGGGCGTTATGACCTACCGGCCGAAATTATTATAGTTCACTATTCACAAATCATTTTTTCTGCATAATTTCTAGATCGATGAATGGGGTTTCACTATAAACATATTATTACGCATCTAAAAGGCTACTTAGATCAGCTTTTAGTAGAGCTTTACCTCGTTTAGTTTGGGCGTTTAGCGTTTTGCCTTACCGGCCGAAATTATTGTAATATCCTATTCACAAATCATTTTTTCTGCATTATTTCTAGATCGATGAATTGGGTTTCACTATGCACATATTATTACGCATCTAAAAGGCTACTAAGATCAGCTTTTAGTAGAACTTTACCTCGTTTAGTTTGGGCGTTATGACTTACCGGCCGAAATTTATAGTTCACTATTCACAAATCATTTTTTCTGCAAAATTTCTAGATCGATGAATGGGGTTTCACTATGCACATATTATTACGCATCTAAAAGGCTACTAAGATCAGCTTTTAGTAGAACTTTACCTCGTTTAGTTTGGGCGCTATGACTTACCGGCCGAAATTATTATAGTTCACTATTCACAAATCATTTTTTCTGCATTATTTCTAGATCGATGAATGGGGTTTCACTATGCACAAATTATTACGCATCTAAAAGGCTACTAAGATCAGTCTTTTGAAGAACTTTACCTTGTTTAGTTTGGGCGCTATGACTTACCGGCCGAAATTATTATAGTTCACTATTTACAAATCATTTTTTCTGCATTATTTCTAGATCGATGAATGGGGTTTCACTATGCGCATATTATTACGCATCTAAACAGCTACTAAGATCAGCTTTTAGTAGAGCTTTACCTCGTTTAGTTTGGGCGTTTTGCGTTTTGACTTAACGGCCGAAATTATTGTAATACCCTATTCACAAATCATTTTTTCTGCATTATTTCTAGATCGATGAATGGAGTGTCACTATGCACATATTATTCCGCATCTAAAAGGCTACTAAGATCAGCTTTTAGTAGAGCTTTACCTCGTTTAGTTTGGGCGTTATGACCTACCGGCCGAAATTATTATAGTTCACTATTCACAAATCATTTTTTCTGCATAATTTCTAGATCGATGAATGGGATTTTACTATGCACATATTATTACGCATCTAAAAGGCTACTAAGATCAGCTTTTAGGAGAGCTTTACCTTGTTTAGTTTGGGCGTTATGACCTACCGGCCGAAATTATTGTAATACCCTATTCAAAAATATTTTTTCTGCATAATTTCTAGATCGATGAATGGGGTTTCACTATAAACATGTTATTACGCATCTAAAAAGCTACTAAGATCAGCTTTTAGTAGAGCTTTACCTCGTTTAGTTTGGGCGTTTAGCGTTTTGCCTTACCGGCCGAAATTATTGTAATATCCTATTCACAAATCATTTTTTCTGCATAATTTCTAGATCGATGAATGGGGTTTCACTATGCAAATATTATTACGAATCTAAAAGGCTACCAAGATCAGCTTTTAGTAGAACTTTACCACGTTTAGTTTGGGCGTTATGACTTACCGGCCGAAATTATTATAGTTCACTATTCACATCATTTTTTCTGGATAATTTCTAGATCGATGAATGGAGTTTCACTATGCGCATATTATTACGCATCTAAAAGGCTACTAAGCACAGCTTTAAGTAGAGCTTTACCTCGTTTAGTTTGGGCGTTATGACCTACCGGCCGAAATTATTATAGTTCACTATTCACAAATCATTTTTTCTGCATGATTTCTAGATCGATGAATGGGGTTTCACTATAAACATATTATTACGCATCTAAAAGGCTACAAAGATCAGCTTTTAATAGAGCTTTACCTCGTTTAGTTTGGGCGTTTAGCGTTTTGCCTTACCGGCCGAAATTATTGTAATATCCTATTCACAAATCATTTTTTCTGCATTATTTCTAGATCGATGAATGGGGTTTCACTATGCAAATATTATTACGAATCTAAAAGGCTACTAAGATCAGCTTTTAGTAGAACTTTACCACGTTTAGTTTGGGCGTTATGACTTACCGGCCGAAATTATTATAGTTCACTATTCACAAATCATTTTTTCTGTATAATTTCTAGATCGATGAATGGAGTTTCACTATGCACATATTATTACGCATCTAAAAGGCTACTAAGATCAGCTTTTAGTAGAACTTTACCACGTTTAGTTTGGGCGTTATGACTTACCGGCCGAAATTATTATAGTTCACTATTCACAAATCATTTTTTCTGCATAATTTCAAGATCGACGAATGGGGTTTCACTATGCACATATTATTACGCATCTAAAAGGCTACTAAGATCAGCTTTTAGTAGAACTTTACCACGATTAGTTTGGGCGTTATGACTTACCGGCCGAAATTATTATAGTTCACTATTCACAAATCATTTTTTCTGCATAATTTCTAGATCGATGAATGGGGTTTCACTATGCACATATTATTACGCATCTAAAAGGCTACTAAGCACAGCTTTAAGTAGAGCTTTACCTCGTTTAGTTTGGGCGTTATGACCTACCGGCCGAAATTATTATAGTTCACTATTCACAAATCATTTTTTCTGGATAATTTATAGATCGATGAATGGAGTTTCACTATGCACATATTATTACGCATCTAAAAGGCTACTAAGATCAGCTTTTAGTAGAGCTTCACCTCGTTTAGTTTGGGCGTTATGACCTACCGGCCGAAATTATTATAGTTCACTATTCACAAATCATTTTTTCTGCATAATTTCTAGATCGACGAATGGGGTTTCACTATGCACATGTTATTACGCATCTAAAAGGCTACTAAGATCAGCTTTTAGTAGAACTTTACCACGTTTAGTTTGGGCGTTATGACTTACCGGCCGAAATTATTATAGTTCACTATTCACAAATCATTTTTTCTGCATAATTTCTAGATCGATGAATGGGGTTTCACTATGCACGTATTATTACGCATCTAAACGGCTACTAAGATCAGTTTTTAGTAGAACTTTACCTCGCTTAGTTTGGGCGTTATTACTTACCGGCCGAAATTATTGTAATACCCTATTCAAAAATATTTTGTCTGCATTATTTCTAGATAGATGAATAGGGTTTCGCTATGCGCATATTATTACGCATCTAAACGGCTACTAAGATCATCTTTTAGTAGAGCTTTACCTCGTTTAGTTTGGGCGTTTTGCGTTTTGACTTAACGGCCGAAATTATTGTAATACCCTATTCACAAATCATTTTTTCTGCATAATTTCTAGATTGATGAATGGGGTTTCACTATGCACATATTATTACGCATCTAAAAGGCTACTAAGATCAGTCTTTTGTAGAACTTTACCTCGTTTAGTTTGGGCGCTATGACTTACCGGCCGAAATTATTATAGTTCACTATTTACAAATCATTTTTTCTGCATTATTTCTAGATCGATGAATGGGGTTTCACTATGCGCATATTATTACGCATCTAAACGGCTACTAAGATCAGCTTTTAGTAGAGCTTTACCTCGTTTAGTTTGGGCGTTTTGCGTTTTGACTTAACGGCCGAAATTATTGTAATACCCTATTCACAAATCATTTTTTCTGCATTATTTCTAGATCGGTGAATGGGGTGTCACTATGCACATATTATTACGCATCTAAAAGGATACTAAGATCAGCTTTTAGTAGAACTTTACCTCGTTTAGTTTGGGCGTTATGACTTACCGGGCGAAATTATTATAGTTCACTATTCACAAATCATTTTTTCTGCATAATTTCTAGATCGATGAATGGGGTTTCACTATGCACATATTATTACGCATCTAAAGGGCTACAAAGATCAGCTTTTAGTAGAGCTTTACCTTGTTTAGTTTGGGCGTTATGACCTACCGGCCGAAATTATTGTAATACCCTATTCAAAAATATTTTTTCTGCATAATTTCTAGATCGATGAATGGGGTTTCACTATAAACATATTATTAAGCATCCTTTACTAAGATCAGCTTTTAGTAGAGCTTTCCCTCGTTTAGTTTGGGCGTTTAGCGTTTTGCCTTACCGGCCGAAATTATTGTAATATCCTATTCACAAATCATTTTTTCTGCATAATTTCTAGATCGATGAATGGGGTTTCACTATAAACATATTATTACGCATCTAAAAGGCTACTAAGATCAGCTTTTAGTTGAACTTTACCACGTTTAGTTTGAGCGTTATGACTTACCGGCCGAAATTATAATAGTTCACTATTCACAAATCATTTTTTCTGGATAATTTCTAGATCGATGAATGGAGTTTCACTATGCACATATTATTACGCATCTAAAAGGCTACTAAGATCAGCTTTTAGTAGAACTTTACCACGTTTAGTTTGGGCGTTATGACTTACCGGCCGAAATTATTATAGTTCACTATTCACAAATCATTTTTTCTGCATAATTTCTAGATCGATGAATGGGGTTTCACTACATATTATTACGCATCTAAAAGGCTACTAAGATCAGATTTTAGTAGAGCTTTACCTCGTTTAGTTTGGGCGTTATGACCTACCGGCCGAAATTATTATAGTTCACTATTCACAAATCATTTTTTCTGCATAATTTCTAGATCGATGAATGGGGTTTCACTATAAACATATTATTACGCATCTAAAAGGCTACTTAGATCAGCTTTTAGTAGAGCTTTACCTCGTTTAGTTTGGGCGTTTAGCGTTTTGCCTTACCGGCCGAAATTATTGTAATATCCTATTCACAAATCATTTTTTCTGCATTATTTCTAGATCGATGAATGGGGTTTCACTATGCACATATTATTACGCATCTAAAAGGCTACTAAGATCAGCTTTTAGTAGAACTTTACCTCGTTTAGTTTGGGCGTTATGACTTACCGGCCGAAATTATTATAGTTCACTATTCACAAATCATTTTTTCTGCATAATTTCTAGATCGATGAATGGGGTTTCACTATGCACATATTATTACGCATCTAAAAGGCTACTAAGATCAGCTTTTAGTAGAGCTTTACCTCGTTTAGTTTGGGCGTTATGACCTACCGGCCGAAATTATTATAGTTCACTATTCACAAATCATTTTTTCTGCATAATTTCTAGATCGATGAATGGGGTTTCACTATGCACATATTATTACGCATCTAAAAGGCTACAAAGATCAGCTTTTAGTAGAGCTTTAACTTGTTTAGTTTGGGCGTTATGACCTACCGGCCGAAATTATTGTAATACCCTATTCAAAAATATTTTTTCTGCATAATTTCTAGATCGATGAATGGGGTTTCACTATAAACATATTATTACGCATCTAAAAGGCTACTAAGATCAGCTTTTAGTAGAGCTTTACCTCGTTTAGTTTGGGCGTTTAGCGTTTTACCTTACCGGCCGAAATTATTGTAATATCCTATTCACAAATCATTTTTTCTGCATAATTTCTAGATCGATGAATGGGGTTTCACTATGCAAATATTATTACGAATCTAAAAGGCTACTAAGATCAGCTTTTAGTAGAACTTTACCACGTTTAGTTTGGGCGTTATGACTTACCGGCCGAAATTATTATAGTTCACTATTCACAAATCATTTTTTCTGGATAATTTCTAGATCGATGAATGGAGTTTCACTATGCAAATATTATTACGCATCTAAAAGGCTACTAAGATCAGCTTTTAGTAGAGCTTTACCTCGTTTAGTTTGGGCGTTATGACCTACCGGCCGAAATTATTATAGTTCACTATTCACAAATCATTTTTTCTGCATAAACTCTAGATCGATGAATGGGGTTTCACTATGCACATATTATTACGCATCTAAAAGGCTACAAAGATCAGCTTTTAGTAGAGCTTTACCTTGTTTAGTTTGGGCGTTATGACCTACCGGCCGAAATTATTGTAATACCCTATTCAAAAATATTTTTTCTGCATAATTTCTAGATCGATGAATGGGGTTTCACTATAAACATATTATTACGCATCTAAAAGGATACTAAGATCAGCTTTTAGTAGAACTTTACCTCGTTTAGTTTGGGCGTTATGACTTACCGGCCGAAATTATTATAGTTCACTATTCACAAATCATTTTTTCTGCATAATTTCTAGATCGATGAATGGGGTTTTACTATGCACATATTATTACGCATCTAAAAGGCTACTAAGATCAGCTTTTAGTAGAGCTTTACCTCGTTTAGTTTGGGCGTTATGACCTACCGGCCGAAATTATTATAGTTCACTATTCACAAATCATTTTTTCTGCATAATTTCTAGATCGATGAATGGGGTTTCACTATGCACAAATTATTACGCATCTAAAAGGCTACTAAGATCAGTCTTTTGTAGAACTTTACCTCGTTTAGTTTGGGCGCTATGACTTACCGGCCGAAATTATTATAGTTCACTATTTACAAATCATTTTTTCTGCATTATTTCTAGATCGATGAATGGGGTTTCACTATGCGCATATTATTACGCATCTAAACGGCTACTAAGATCAGCTTTTAGTAGAGCTTTACCTCGTTTAGTTTGGGCGTTTTGCGTTTTGACTTAACGGCCGAAATTATTGTAATACCCTATTCACAAATCATTTTTTCTGCATTATTTCTAGATCGATGAATGGGGTTTAACTATGCACATATTATTACGCATTTAAAAGGCTACGAAGATCAGCCTTTAGTAGAACTTTACCTCGTTTAGTTTGGGCGTTATGACTTACCGGCCGAAATGATTATAGTTCACTATTCACAAATCATTTTTTCTGCATAATTTCTAGATCGATGAATGGGGTTTCACTATGCACATATTATTACGCATTTAAAAGGCTACTAAGATCAGCTTTTAGTAGAACTTTACCTCGTTTAGTTTGGGCGTTATGACTTACCGGCCGAAATTATTGTAATACCCTATTCAAAAATATTTTTTCTGCATAATTTCTAGATCGATGAATGGGGTTTCACTATGCACATATTATTACGCATCTAAAAGGCTACTAAGATCAGCTTTTAGTAGAGCTTTACCTCGTTTAGTTTGGGCGTTTTGCGTTTTGACTTAACGGCCGAAATTATTGTAATACCCTATTCACAAATCATTTTTTCTGCATTATTTCTAGATCGATGAATGTGGTTTCACTATGCACATATTATTACGCATCTAAAAGGCTACTAAGATCAGCTTTTAGTAGAACTTTACCTCGTTTAGTTTGGGCGTTATGACTTACCGGCCGAAATTATTGTAATACCCTATTCAAAAATATTTTTTTTGCATTATTTCTAGATCGATGAATGGGGTTTCACTATGCGCCTATTATTTCGCATCTAAAAGGCTTCTAAGATCAGCTTTTAGTAGAACTTTACCTCGTTTAGTTTGGGCGCTATGACTTACCGGCCGAATGTATTATAGTTCACTATTCACAAATCATTTTTTCTGCATAATTTCTAGATCGATGAATGGGGTTTCACTATGCGCATATTATTTCGCATCTAAAAGGCTTCTAAGATCAGCTTTTAAGAGAACTTTACCTTGTTTGGTTTGGGCGCTATGACTTACCGGCCGAAATTATTATAGTTCACTATTCACAAATCATTTTTTCTGCATTATTTCTAGATCGATGAATGGGGTTTCACTTTGCACAAATTATTACGCATCTAAAAGGCTACTAAGATCAGCTTTTAGTAGAACTTTACCTCGTTTAGTTTGGGCGCTATGACTTACCGGCCGAAATTATTATAGTTCACTATTCACAAATCATTTTTTCTGCATAATTTCTAGATCGATGAATGGGGTTTCACTATAAACATATTATTACGCATCTAAAAGGCTACTAAGATCAGCTTTTAAAAGAGCTTTACCTTGTTTAGTTTGGGCGTTTAGCGTTTTGCCTTACCGGCCGAAATTATTGTAATATCCTATTCACAAATCATTTTTTCTGCATAATTTCTAGATCGATGAATGGGGTTTAACTATGCACATATTATTACGCATTTAAAAGGCTACGAAGATCAGCCTTTAGTAGAACTTTACCTCGTTTAGTTAGGGCGTTATGACTTACCGGCCGAAATGATTATAGTTCACTATTCACAAATCATTTTTTCTGCATAATTTCTAGATCGATGAATGGGGTTTCACTATGCACATATTATTACGCATTTAAAAGGCTACTAAGATCAGCTTTTAGTAGAACTTTACCTCGTTTAGTTTGGGCGTTATGACTTACCGGCCGAAATTATTGTAATACCCTATTCAAAAATATTTTTTCTGCATAATTTCTAGATCGATGAATGGGGTTTCACTATGCACATATTATTACGCATCTAAAAGGCTACTAAGATCAGCTTTTAGTAGAGCTTTACCTCGTTTAGTTTGGGCGTTTTGCGTTTTGACTTAACGGCCGAAATTATTGTAATACCCTATTCACAAATCATTTTTTCTGCATTATTTCTAGATCGATGAATGGGGTTTCACTATGCACATATTATTACGCATCTAAAAGGCTACTAAGATCAGCTTTTAGTAGAACTTTACCTCGTTTAGTTTGGGCGTTATGACTTACCGGCCGAAATTATTGTAATACCCTATTCAAAAATATTTTTTTTGCATTATTTCTAGATCGATGAATGGGGTTTCACTATGCGCATATTATTTCGCATCTAAAAGGCTTCTAAGATCAGCTTTTAGTAGAACTTTACCTCGTTTAGTTTGGGCGCTATGACTTACCGGCCGAAATTATTATAGTTCACTATTCACAAATCATTTTTTCTGCATTATTTCTAGATCGATGAATGGGGTTTCACTATGCGCATATTATTTCGCATCTAAAAGGCTTCTAAGATCAGCTTTTAAGAGAACTTTACCTTGTTTGGTTTGGGCGCTATGACTTACCGGCCGAAATTATTATAGTTCACTATTCACAAATCATTTTTTCTGCATTATTTCTAGATCGATGAAAGGGGTTTCACTATGCACATATTATTACGCATCTAAAAGGCTACTAATATCAGCTTTTAGTAGAACTTTACCTCGTTTAGTTTGGGCGTTATGACTTACCGGCCAAAATTTATAGTTCACTATTCACAAATCATTTTTTCTGCATTATTTCTAGATCGATGAATGGGGTTTCACTATGCACAAATTATTACGCATCTAAAAAGCTACTAAGATCAGTCTTTTGAAGAACTTTACCTTGTTTAGTTTGGGCGCTATGACTTACCGGCCGAAATTATTATAGTTCACTATTTACAAATCATTTTTTCTGCATTATTTCTAGATCGATGAATGGGGTTTTACTATGCGCATATTATTACGCATTTAAACGGCTACTAAGATCAGCTTTTAGTAGAGCTTTACCTCGTTTAGTTTGGGCGTTTTGCGTTTTGACTTAACGGCCGAAATTATTGTAATACCCTATTCACAAATCATTTTTTCTGCATTATTTCTAGTTTGATCAATGGGGTGTCACTATGCACATATTATTACGCATCTAAAAGGCTACTAAGATCAGCTTTTAGTAGAGCTTTACCTCGTTTAGTTTGGGCGTTATGACCTACCGGCCGAAATTATTATAGTTCACTATTCACAAATCATTTTTTCCTGCATAACTTCTAGATCGATGAATGGGATTTCACTATGCACATATTATTACGCATCTAAAAGGCTACTAAGATCAGCTTTTAATAGAGCTTTACCTTGTTTAGTTTGGGCGTTATGACCTACCGGCCGAAATTATTGTAATACCCTATTCAAAAATATTTTTTCTGCATAATTTCTAGATCGATGAATGGGGTTTCACTATAAATATATTATTACGCATCTAAAAGGCTACTAAGATCAGCTTTTAGTAGAGCTTTACCTGGTTTAGTTTGGGCGTTTAGCGTTTTGCCTTACCGGCCGAAATTATTGTAATATCCTATTCACAAATCATTTTTTCTGCATAATTTCTAGATCGATGAATGGGGTTTCACTATGCAAATATTATTACGAATCTAAAAGGCTACCAAGATCAGCTTTTAGTAGAACTTTACCACGTTTAGTTTGGGCGTTATGACTTACCGGCCGAAATTATTATAGTTCACTATTCACAAATCATTTTTTCTGCATAATTTCTAGATCGATGAATGGGGTTTCACTATAAACATATTATTACGCATCTAAAAGGCTACTAAGATCAGCTTTTAGTAGAGCTTTACCTCGTTTAGTTTGGGCGTTTAGCGTTTTGCCTTACCGGCCGAAATTATTGTAATATCCTATTCACAAATCATTTTTTCTGCATAATTTCTAGATCGATGAATGAGGTTTCACTATGCAATTATTATTACGAATCTAAAAGGCTACTAAGATCAGCTTTTAGTAGAACTTTACCACGTTTAGTTTGGGCGTTATGACTTACCGGCCGAAATTATTATAGTTCACTATTCACAAATCATTTTTTCTGGAAAATTTCTAGATCGATGAATGGAGTTTCACTATGCACATATTATTACGCATCTAAAAGGCTACTAAGATCAGCTTTTAGTAGAACTTTACCACGTTTAGTTTGGGCGTTATGACTTACCGGCCGAAATTATTATAGTTCACTATTCACAAATCATTTTTTCTGCATAATTTCTAGATCGATGAATGGGGTTTAACTATGCACATATTATTACGCATCTAAAAGGCTACTAAGATCAGCTTTTAGTAGAGCTTCACCTCGTTTAGTTTGGGCGTTATGACCTACCGGCCGAAATTATTATAGTTCACTATTCACAAATCATTTTTTCTGCATAATTTCTAGATCGACGAATGGGGTTTCACTATGCACATGTTATTACGCATCTAAAAGGCTACTAAGATCAGCTTTTAGTAGAACTTTACCACGTTTAGTTTGGGCGTTATGACTTACCGGCCGAAATTATTATAGTTCACTATTCACAAATCATTTTTTCTGCATAATTTCTAGATCGATGAATGGGGTTTCACTATGCACGTATTATTACGCATCTAAACGGCTACTAAGATCAGTTTTTAGTAGAACTTTACCTCGCTTAGTTTGGGCGTTATTACTTACCGGCCGAAATTATTGTAATACCCTATTCAAAAATATTTTGTCTGCATTATTTCTAGATCGATGAATAGGGTTTCACTATGCGCATATTATTACGCATCTAAACGGCTACTAAGATCATCTTTTAGTAGAGCTTTACCTCGTTTAGTTTGGGCGTTTTGCGTTTTGACTTAACGGCCGAAATTATTGTAATACCCTATTCACAAATCATTTTTTCTGCATAATTTCTAGATCGATGAATGGGGTTTCACTATGCACATATTATTACGCATCTAAAAGGCTACTAAGATCAGTCTTTTGTAGAACTTTACCTCGTTTAGTTTGGGCGCTATGACTTACCGGCCGAAATTATTATAGTTCACTATTTACAAATCATTTTTTCTGCATTATTTCTAGATCGATGAATGGGGTTTCACTATGCGCATATTATTACGCATCTAAACGGCTACTAAGATCAGCTTTTAGTAGAGCTTTACCTCGTTTAGTTTGGGGGTTTTGCGTTTTGACTTAACGGCCGAAATTATTGTAATACCCTATTCACAAATCATTTTTTCTGCATTATTTCTAGATCGGTGAATGGGGTGTCACTATGCACATATTATTACGCATCTAAAAGGATACTAAGATCAGCTTTTAGTAGAACTTTACCTCGTTTAGTTTGGGCGTTATGACTTACCGGCCGAAATTATTATATTTCACTATTCACAAATCATTTTTTCTGCATAATTTCTAGATCGATGAATGGGGTTTCACTATGCACATATTATTACGCATCTAAAAGGCTACAAAGATCAGCTTTTAGTAGAGCTTTACCTTGTTTAGTTTGGGCGTTATGACCTACCGGCCGAAATTATTGTAATACCCTATTCAAAAATATTTTTTCTGCATAATTTCTAGATCGATGAATGGGGTTTTACTATAAACATATTATTACGCATCTAAAAGGCTACTAAGATCAGCTTTTAGTAGAGCTTTCCCTCGTTTAGTTTGGGCGTTTAGCGTTTTGCCTTACCGGCCGAAATTATTGTAATATCCTATTCACAAATCATTTTTTCTGCATAATTTCTAGATCGATGAATGGGGTTTCACTATAAACATATTATTACGCATCTAAAAGGCTACTAAGATCAGCTTTTAGTAGAACTTTACCACGTTTAGTTTGAGCGTTATGACTTACCGGCCGAAATTATAATAGTTCACTATTCACAAATCATTTTTTCTGGATAATTTCTAGATCGATGAATGGAGTTTCACTATGCACATATTATTACGCATCTAAAAGGCTACTAAGATCAGCTTTTAGTAGAACTTTACCACGTTTAGTTTGGGCGTTATGACTTACCGGCCGAAATTATTATAGTTCACTATTCACAAATCATTTTTTCTGCATAATTTCTAGATCGATGAATGGGGTTTCACTACATATTATTACGCATCTAAAAGGCTACTAAGATCAGCTTTTAGTAGAGCTTTACCTTGTTTAGTTTGGGCGTTATGACCTACCGGCCGAAATTATTATAGTTCACTATTCACAAATCATTTTTTCTGCATAATTTCTAGATCGATGAATGGGGTTTCACTATAAACATATTATTACGCATCTAAAAGGCTACTTAGATCAGCTTTTAGTAGAGCTTTACCTCGTTTAGTTTGGGCGTTTAGCGTTTTGCCTTACCGGCCGAAATTATTGTAATATCCTATTCACAAATCATTTTTTCTGCATTATTTCTAGATCGATGAATGGGGTTTCACTATGCACATATTATTACGCATCTAAAAGGCTACTAAGATCAGCTTTTAGTAGAACTTTACCTCGTTTAGTTTGGGCGTTATGACTTACCGGCCGAAATTTATAGTTCACTATTCACAAATCATTTTTTCTGCAAAATTTCTAGATCGATGAATGGGGTTTCACTATGCACATATTATTACGCATCTAAAAGGCTACTAAGATCAGTCTTTTGAAGAACTTTACCTTGTTTAGTTTGGGCGCTATGACTTACCGGCCGAAATTATTATAGTTCACTATTTACAAATCATTTTTTCTGCATTATTTCTAGATCGATGAATGGGGTTTCACTATGCGCATATTATTACGCATCTAAACAGCTACTAAGATCAGCTTTTAGTAGAGCTTTACCTCGTTTAGTTTGGGCGTTTTGCGTTTTGACTTAACGGCCGAAATTATTGTAATACCCTATTCACAAATCATTTTTTCTGCATTATTTCTAGATCGATGAATGGAGTGTCACTATGCACATATTATTACGCATCTAAAAGGCTACTAAGATCAGCTTTTAGTAGAGCTTTACCTCGTTTAGTTTGGGCGTTATGACCTACCGGCCGAAATTATTATAGTTCACTATTCACAAATCATTTTTTCTGCATAATTTCTAGATCGATGAATGGGATTTTACTATGCACATATTATTACGCATCTAAAAGGCTAATAAGATCAGCTTTTAGGAGAGCTTTACCTTGTTTAGTTTGGGCGTTATGACCTACCGGCCGAAATTATTGTAATACCCTATTCAAAAATATTTTTTCTGCATAATTTCTAGATCGATGAATGGGGTTTCACTATAAACATATTATTACGCATCTAAAAAGCTACTAAGATCAGCTTTTAGTAGAGCTTTACCTCGTTTAGTTTGGGCGTTTAGCGTTTTGCCTTACCGGCCGAAATTATTGTAATATCCTATTCACAAATCATTTTTTCTGCATAATTTCTAGATCGATGAATGGGGTTTCACTATGCAAATATTATTACGAATCTAAAAGGCTACCAAGATCAGCTTTTAGTAGAACTTTACCACGTTTAGTTTGGGCGTTATGACTTACCGGCCGAAATTATTATAGTTCACTATTCACAAATCATTTTTTCTGGATAATTTCTAGATCGATGAATGGAGTTTCACTATGCGCATATTATTACGCATCTAAAAGGCTACTAAGATCAGCTTTAAGTAGAACTTTACCACGTTTAGTTTGGGCGTTATGACTTACCGGCCGAAATTATTATAGTTCACTATTCACAAATCATTTTTTCTGCATAATTTCTAGATCGATGAATGGGGCTTCACTATGCACATATTATTACGCATCTAAAAGGCTACTAAGCACAGCTTTAAGTAGAGCTTTACCTCGTTTAGTTTGGGCGTTATGACCTACCGGCCGAAATTATTATAGTTCACTATTCACAAATCATTTTTTCTGCATGATTTCTAGATCGATGAATGGGGTTTCACTATAAACATATTATTACGCATCTAAAAGGCTACAAAGATCAGCTTTTAATAGAGCTTTACCTCGTTTAGTTTGGGCGTTTAGCGTTTTGCCTTACCGGCCGAAATTATTGTAATATCCTATTCACAAATCATTTTTTCTGCATTATTTCTAGATCGATGAATGGGGTTTCACTATGCAAATATTATTACGAATCTAAAAGGCTACTAAGATCAGCTTTTAGTAGAACTTTACCACGTTTAGTTTGGGCGTTATGACTTACCGGCCGAAATTATTATAGTTCACTATTCACAAATCATTTTTTCTGTATAATTTCTAGATCGATGAATGGAGTTTCACTATGCACATATTATTACGCATCTAAAAGGCTACTAAGATCAGCTTTTAGTAGAACTTTACCACGTTTAGTTTGGGCGTTATGACTTACCGGCCGAAATTATTATAGTTCACTATTCACAAATCATTTTTTCTGCATAATTTCTAGACCGATGAATGGGGTTTCACTATGCACGTATTATTACGCATCTAAACGGCTACTAAGATCAGTTTTTAGTAGAACTTTACCTCGCTTAGTTTGGGCGTTATTACTTACCGGCCGAAATTATTGTAATACCCTATTCAAAAATATTTTGTCTGCATTATTTCTAGATCGATGAATAGGGTTTCACTATGCGCATATTATTACGCATCTAAACGGCTACTAAGATCATCTTTTAGTAAAGCTTTACCTCGTTTAGTTTGGGCGTTTTGCGTTTTGACTTAACGGCCGAAATTATTGTAATACCCTATTCACAAATCATTTTTTCTGCATAATTTCTAGATCGATGAATGGGGTTTCACTATGCACATATTATTACGCATCTAAAAGGCTACTAAGATCAGTCTTTTGTAGAACTTTACCTCGTTTAGTTTGGGCGCTATGACTTACCGGCCGAAATTATTATAGTTCACTATTTACAAATCATTTTTTCTGCATTATTTCTAGATCGATGAATGGGGTTTCACTATGCGCATATTATTACGCATCTAAACGGCTACTAAGATCAGCTTTTAGTAGAGCTTTACCTCGTTTAGTTTGGGCGTTTTGCGTTTTGACTTAACGGCCGAAATTATTGTAATACCCTATTCACAAATCATTTTTTCTGCATTATTTCTAGATCGGTGAATGGGGTGTCACTATGCACATATTATTACGCATCTAAAAGGATACTAAGATCAGCTTTTAGTAGAACTTTACCTCGTTTAGTTTGGGCGTTATGACTTACCGGCCGAAATTATTATAGTTCACTATTCACAAATCATTTTTTCTGCATAATTTCTAGATCGATGAATGGGGTTTCACTATGCACATATTATTACGCATCTAAAAGGCTACAAAGATCAGCTTTTAGTAGAGCTTTACCTTGTTTAGTTTGGGCGTTATGACCTACCGGCCGAAATTATTGTAATACCCTATTCAAAAATATTTTTTCTGCATAATTTCTAGATCGATGAATGGGGTTTCACTATAAACATATTATTACGCATCCTTTACTAAGATCAGCTTTTAGTGGAGCTTTCCCTCGTTTAGTTTGGGCGTTTAGCGTTTTGCCTTACCGGCCGAAATTATTGTAATATCCTATTCACAAATCATTTTTTCTGCATAATTTCTAGATCGATGAATGGGGTTTCACTATAAACATATTATTACGCATCTAAAAGGCTACTAAGATCAGCTTTTAGTAGAACTTTACCACGTTTAGTTTGAGCGTTATGACTTACCGGCCGAAATTATAATAGTTCACTATTCACAAATCATTTTTTCTGGATAATTTCTAGATCGATGAATGGAGTTTCACTATGCACATATTATTACGCATCTAAAAGGCTACTAAGATCAGCTTTTAGTAGAACTTTACCACGTTTAGTTTGGGCGTTATGACTTACCGGCCGAAATTATTATAGTTCACTATTCACAAATCATTTTTTCTGCATAATTTCTAGATCGATGAATGGGGTTTCACTACATATTATTACGCATCTAAAAGGCTACTAAGATCAGATTTTAGTAGAGCTTTACCTCGTTTAGTTTGGGCGTTATGACCTACCGGCCGAAATTATTATAGTTCACTATTCACAAATCATTTTTTCTGCATAATTTCTAGATCGATGAATGGGGTTTCACTATAAACATATTATTACGCATCTAAAATGCTACTTAGATCAGCTTTTAGTAGAGCTTTACCTCGTTTAGTTTGGGCGTTTAGCATTTTGCCTTACCGGCCGAAATTATTGTAATATCCTATTCACAAATCATTTTTTCTGCATTATTTCTAGAACGATGAATGGGGTTTCACTATGCACATATTATTACGCATCTAAAAGGCTACTAAGATCAGCTTTTAGTAGAACTTTACCTCGTTTAGTTTGGGCGTTATGACTTACCGGCCGAAATTTATAGTTCACTATTCACAAATCATTTTTTCTGCAAAATTTCTAGATCGATGAATGGGGTTTCACTATGCACATATTATTACGCATCTAAAAGGCTACTAAGATCAGCTTTTAGTAGAACTTTACCTCGTTTAGTTTGGGCGCTATGACTTACCGGCCGAAATTATTATAGTTCACTATTCACAAATCATTTTTTCTGCATTATTTCTAGATCGATGAATGGGGTTTCACTATGCACAAATTATTACGCATCTAAAAGGCTACTAAGATCAGTCTTTTGAAGAACTTTACCTTGTTTAGTTTGGGCGCTATGACTTACCGGCCGAAATTATTATAGTTCACTATTTACAAATCATTTTTTCTGCATTATTTCTAGATCGATGAATGGGGTTTCACTATGCGCATATTATTACGCATCTAAACAGCTACTAAGATCAGCTTTTAGTAGAGCTTTACCTCGTTTAGTTTGGGCGTTTTGCGTTTTGACTTAACGGCCGAAATTATTGTAATACCCTATTCACAAATCATTTTTTCTGCATTATTTCTAGATCGATGAATGGAGTGTCACTATGCACATATTATTACGCATCTAAAAGGCTACTAAGATCAGCTTTTAGTAGAGCTTTACCTCGTTTAGTTTGGGCGTTATGACCTACCGGCCGAAATTATTATAGTTCACTATTCACAAATCATTTTTTCTGCATAATTTCTAGATCGATGAATGGGATTTTACTATGCACATATTATTACGCATCTAAAAGGCTACTAAGATCAGCTTTTAGGAGAGCTTTACCTTGATTAGTTTGGGCGTTATGACCTACCGGCCGAAATTATTGTAATACCCTATTCAAAAATATTTTTTCTGCATAATTTCTAGATCGATGAATGGGGTTTCACTATAAACATATTATTACGCATCTAAAAAGCTACTAAGTTCAGCTTTTAGTAGAGCTTTACCTCGTTTAGTTTGGGCGTTTAGCGTTTTGCCTTACCGGCCGAAATTATTGTAATATCCTATTCACAAATCATTTTTTCTGCATAATTTCTAGATCGATGAATGGGGTTTCACTATGCAAATATTATTACGAATCTAAAAGGCTACCAAGATCAGCTTTTAGTAGAACTTTACCACGTTTAGTTTGGGCGTTATGACTTACCGGCCGAAATTATTATAGTTCACTATTCACAAATCATTTTTTCTGGATAATTTCTAGATCGATGAATGGAGTTTCACTATGCACATATTATTACGCATCTAAAAGGCTACTAAGATCAGCTTTTAGTAGAACTTTACCACGTTTAGTTTGGGCGTTATGACTTACCGGCCGAAATTATTATAGTTCACTATTCACAAATCATTTTTTCTGCATAATTTCTAGATCGATGAATGGGGCTTCACTATGCACATATTATTACGCATCTAAAAGGCTACTAAGCACAGCTTTAAGTAGAGCTTTACCTCGTTTAGTTTGGGCGTTATGACCTACCGGCCGAAATTATTATAGTTCACTATTCACAAATCATTTTTTCTGCATGATTTCTAGATCGATGAATGGGGTTTCACTATAAACATATTATTACGCATCTAAAAGGCTACAAAGATCAGCTTTTAATAGAGCTTTACCTCGTTTAGTTTGGGCGTTTAGCGTTTTGCCTTACCGGCCGAAATTATTGTAATATCCTATTCACAAATCATTTTTTCTGCATAATTTCTAGATCGATGAATGGGGTTTCACTATGCAAATATTATTACGAATCTAAAAGGCTACTAAGATCAGCTTTTAGTAGAACTTTACCACGTTTAGTTTGGGCGTTATGACTTACCGGCCGAAATTATTATAGTTCACTATTCACAAATCATTTTTTCTGTATAATTTCTAGATCGATGAATGGAGTTTCACTATGCACATATTATTACGCATTTAAAAGGCTACTAAGATCAGCTTTTAGTAGAACTTTACCACGTTTAGTTTGGGCGTTATGACTTACCGGCCGAAATTATTATAGTTCACTATTCACAAATCATTTTTTCTGCATAATTTCAAGATCGACGAATGGGGTTTCACTATGCACATATTATTACGCATCTAAAAGGCTACTAAGATCAGCTTTTAGTAGAACTTTACCACGATTAGTTTGGGCGTTATGACTTACCGGCCGAAATTATTATAGTTCACTATTCACAAATCATTTTTTCTGCATAATTTCTAGATCGATGAATGGGGTTTCACTATGCACATATTATTACGCATCTAAAAGGCTACTAAGCACAGCTTTAAGTAGAGCTTTACCTCGCTTAGTTTGGGCGTTATTACTTACCGGCCGAAATTATTGTAATACCCTATTCAAAAATATTTTTTCTGCATAATTTCTAGATCGATGAATGGGGTTTCACTATAAACATATTATTACGCATCTAAAAAGCTACTAAGATCAGCTTTTAGTAGAGCTTTACCTTGTTTAGTTTGGGCGTTTAGCGTTTTGCCTTACCGGCCGAAATTATTGTAATATCCTATTCACAAATCATTTTTTCTGCATAATTTCTAGATCGATGAATGGAGTTTCACTATGCAAATATTATTACGAATCTAAAAGGCTACCAAGATCAGCTTTTAGTAGAACTTTACCACGTTTAGTTTGGGCGTTATGACTTACCGGCCGAAATTATTATAGTTCACTATTCACAAATCATTTTTTCTGCATAATTTCTAGATCGATGAATGGGGCTTCACTATGCACATATTATTACGCATCTAAAAGGCTACTAAGCACAGCTTTAAGTAGAGCTTTACCTCGTTTAGTTTGGGCGTTATGACCTACCGGCCGAAATTATTATAGTTCACTATTCACAAATCATTTTTTCTGCATGATTTCTAGATCGATGAATGGGGTTTCACTATAAACATATTATTACGCATCTAAAAGGCTACAAAGATCAGCTTTTAATAGAGCTTTACCTCGTTTAGTTTGGGCGTTTAGCGTTTTGCCTTACCGGCCGAAATTATTGTAATATCCTATTCACAAATCATTTTTTCTGCATAATTTCTAGATCGATGAATGGGGTTTCACTATGCAAATATTATTACGAATCTAAAAGGCTACTAAGATCAGCTTTTAGTAGAACTTTACCACGTTTAGTTTGGGCGTTATGACTTACCGGCCGAAATTATTATAGTTCACTATTCACAAATCATTTTTTCTGTATAATTTCTAGATCGATGAATGGAGTTTCACTATGCACATATTATTACGCATCTAAAAGGCTACTAAGATCAGCTTTTAGTAGAACTTTACCACGTTTAGTTTGGGCGTTATGACTTACCGGCCGAAATTATTATAGTTCACTATTCACAAATCATTTTTTCTGCATAATTTCAAGATCGACGAATGGGGTTTCACTATGCACATATTATTACGCATCTAAAAGGCTACTAAGATCAGCTTTTAGTAGAACTTTACCACGATTAGTTTGGGCGTTATGACTTACCGGCCGAAATTATTATAGTTCACTATTCACAAATCATTTTTTCTGCATAATTTCTAGATCGATGAATGGGGTTTCACTATGCACATATTATTACGCATCTAAAAGGCTACTAAGCACAGCTTTAAGTAGAGCTTTACCTCGCTTAGTTTGGGCGTTATTACTTACCGGCCGAAATTATTGTAATACCCTATTCAAAAATATTTTGTCTGCATTATTTATAGATCGATGAATAGGGTTTCACTATGCGCATATTATTACGCATCTAAACGGCTACTAAGATCAGCTTTTAGTAGAGCTTTACCTCGTTTAGTTTGGGCGTTATGACCTACCAACCGAAATTATTATAGTTCACTATTCACAAATCATTTTTTCTGCATAATTTCTAGATCGATGAATAGGGGTTTCACTATAAACATATTATTACGCATCTAAAAGGCTACTAAGATCAGCTTTTAGTAGAGCTTTACCTTGTTTAGTTTGGGCGTTTAGCGTTTTGCCTTACCGGCCGAAATTATTGTAATATCCTATTCACAAATCATTTTTTCTGCATAATTTCTAGATCGATGAATGGAGTTTCACTATGCACAAATTATTACGCATCTAAAAGGCTACTAAGATCAGCTTTTAGTAGAGCTTTACCTCGTTTAGTTTGGGCGTTATGACCTACCGGCCGAAATTATTATAGTTCACTATTCACAAATCATTTTTTCTGCATAACTTCTAGATCGATGAATGGGATTTCACTATGCACATATTATTACGCATCTAAAAGGCTACTAAGATCAGCTTTTAATAGAGCTTTACCTTGTTTAGTTTGGGCGTTATGACCTACCGGCCGAAATTATTGTAATACCCTATTCAAAAATATTTTTTCTGCATAATTTCTAGATCGATGAATGGGGTTTCACTATAAATATATTATTACGCATCTCAAAGGCTACTAAGATCAGCTCTTAGTAGAGCTTTACCTCGTTTAGTTTGGGCGTTTAGCGTTTTGCCTTACCGGCCGAAATTATTGTAATATCCTATTCACAAATCATTTTTTCTGCATAATTTCTAGATCGATGAATGGGGTTTCACTATGCAAATATTATTACGAATCTAAAAGGCTACCAAGATCAGCTTTTAGTAGAACTTTACCACGTTTAGTTTGGGCGTTATGACTTACCGGCCGAAATTATTATAGTTCACTATTCACAAATCATTTTTTCTGGATAATTTCTAGATCGATGAATGGAGTTTTACTATGCGCATATTATTACGCATCTAAAAGGCTACTAAGATCAGCTTTTAGTAGAACTTTACCACGTTTAGTTTGGGCGTTATGACTTACCGGCCGAAATTATTATAGTTCACTATTCACAAATCATTTTTTCTGCATTATTTCTAGATCGTTGAATGGGGTTTCACTATGCACATATTATTACGCATCTAAAAGGCTACTAAGCACAGCTTTAAGTAGAGCTTTACCTCGTTTAGTTTGGGCGTTATGACCTACCGGCCGAAATTATTATAGTTCACTATTCACAAATCATTTTTTCTGCATAATTTCTAGATCGATGAATGGGGTTTCACTATAAACATATTATTACGCATCTAAAAGGCTACTAAGATCAGCTTTTAGTAGAGCTTTACCTCGTTTAGTTTGGGCGTTTAGCGTTTTGCCTTACCGGCCGAAATTATTGTAATATCCTATTCACAAATCATTTTTTCTGCATAATTTCTAGATCGATGAATGAGGTTTCACTATGCAATTATTATTACGAATCTAAAAGGCTACTAAGATCAGCTTTTAGTAGAACTTTACCACGTTTAGTTTGGGCGTTATGACTTACCGGCCGAAATTATTATAGTTCACTATTCACAAATCATTTTTTCTGGAAAATTTCTAGATCGATGAATGGAGTTTCACTATGCACATATTATTACGCATCTAAAAGGCTACTAAGATCAGCTTTTAGTAGAACTTTACCACGTTTAGTTTGGGCGTTATGACTTACCGGCCGAAATTATTATAGTTCACTATTCACAAATCATTTTTTCTGCATAATTTCTAGATCGATGAATGGGGTTTAACTATGCACATATTATTACGCATCTAAAAGGCTACTAAGATCAGCTTTTAGTAGAGCTTCACCTCGTTTAGTTTGGGCGTTATGACCTACCGGCCGAAATTATTATAGTTCACTATTCACAAATCATTTTTTCTGCATAATTTCTAGATCGACGAATGGGGTTTCACTATGCACATGTTATTACGCATCTAAAAGGCTACTAAGATCAGCTTTTAGTAGAACTTTACCACGTTTAGTTTGGGCGTTATGACTTACCGGCCGAAATTATTATAGTTCACTATTCACAAATCATTTTTACTGCATAATTTCTAGATCGATGAATGGGGTTTCACTATGCACGTATTATTACGCATCTAAACGTCTACTAAGATCAGTTTTTAGTAGAACTTTACCTCGCTTAGTTTGGGCGTTATTACTTACCGGCCGAAATTATTGTAATACCCTATTCAAAAATATTTTGTCTGCATTATTTCTAGATCGATGAATAGGGTTTCACTATGCGCATATGGTTACGCATCTAAACGGCTACTAAGATCATCTTTTAGTAGAGCTTTACCTCGTTTAGTTTGGGCGTTTTGCGTTTTGACTTAACGGCCGAAATTATTGTAATACCCTATTCACAAATCATTTTTTCTGCATTATTTCTAGATCGATGAATGGGGTTTCACTATGCACATATTATTACGCATCTAAAAGGCTACTAAGATCAGCTTTTAGTAGAACTTTACCTCGTTTAGTTTGGGCGTTATGACTTACCGGCCGAAATTATTATAGTTCACTATTCACAAATCATTTTTTCTGCATAATTTCTAGATCGATGAATGGGGTTTCACTATAAACATATTATTACGCATCTAAAAGGCTACTAAGATCAGCTTTTAGTAGAGCTTTCCCTCGTTTAGTTTGGGCGTTTAGCGTTTTGCCTTACCGGCCGAAATTATTGTAATATCCTATTCACAAATCATTTTTTCTGCATAATTTCTAGATCGATGAATGGGGTTTCACTATAAACATATTATTACGCATCTAAAAGGCTACTAAGATCAGCTTTTAGTAGAACTTTACCACGTTTAGTTTGAGCGTTATGACTTACCGGCCGAAATTATAATAGTTCACTATTCACAAATCATTTTTTCTGGATAATTTCTAGATCGATGAATGGAGTTTCACTATGCACATATTATTACGCATCTAAAAGGCTACTAAGATCAGCTTTTAGTAGAACTTTACCACGTTTAGTTTGGGCGTTATGACTTACCGGCCGAAATTATTATAGTTCACTATTCACAAATCATTTTTTCTGCATAATTTCTAGATCGATGAATGGGGTTTCACTACATATTATTACGCATCTAAAAGGCTACTAAGATCAGCTTTTAGTAGAGCTTTACCTCGTTTAGTTTGGGCGTTATGACCTACCGGCCGAAATTATTATAGTTCACTATTCACAAATCATTTTTTCTGCATAATTTCTAGATCGATGAATGGGGTTTCACTATAAACATATTATTACGCATCTAAAAGGCTACTTAGATCAGCTTTTAGTAGAGCTTTACCTCGTTTAGTTTGGGCGTTTAGCGTTTTGCCTTACCGGCCGAAATTATTGTAATATCCTATTCACAAATCATTTTTTCTGCATTATTTCTAGATCGATGAATGGGGTTTCACTATGCACATATTATTACGCATCTAAAAGGCTACTAAGATCAGCTTTTAGTAGAACTTTACCTCGTTTAGTTTGGGCGTTATGACTTACCGGCCGAAATTTATAGTTCACTATTCACAAATCATTTTTTCTGCAAAATTTCTAGATCGATGAATGGGGTTTCACTATGCACATATTATTACGCATCTAAAAGGCTACTAAGATCAGCTTTTAGTAGAACTTTACCTCGTTTAGTTTGGGCGCTATGACTTACCGGCCGAAATTATTATAGTTCACTATTCACAAATCATTTTTTCTGCATTATTTCTAGATCGATGAATGGGGTTTCACTATGCACAAATTATTACGCATCTAAAAGGCTACTAAGATCAGTCTTTAGTAGAACTTTACCTCGTTTAGTTTGGGCGCTATGACTTACCGGCCGAAATTATTATAGTTCACTATTTACAAATCATTTTTTCTGCATTATTTCTAGATCGATGAATGGGGTTTCACTATGCGCATATTATTACGCATCTAAACAGCTACTAAGATCAGCTTTTAGTAGAGCTTTACCTCGTTTAGTTTGGGCGTTTTGCGTTTTGACTTAACGGCCGAAATTATTGTAATACCCTATTCACAAATCATTTTTTCTGCATTATTTCTAGATCGATGAATGGAGTGTCACTATGCACATATTATTACGCATCTAAAAGGCTACTAAGATCAGCTTTTAGTAGAGCTTTACCTCGTTTAGTTTGGGCGTTATGACCTACCGGCCGAAATTATTATAGTTCACTATTCACAAATCATTTTTTCTGCATAATTTCTAGATCGATGAATGGGATTTTACTATGCACATATTATTACGCATCTAAAAGGCTACTAAGATCAGCTTTTAGGAGAGCTTTACCTTGTTTAGTTTGGGCGTTATGACCTACCGGCCGAAATTATTGTAATACCCTATTCAAAAATATTTTTTCTGCATAATTTCTAGATCGATGAATGGGGTTTCACTATAAACATATTATTACGCATCTAAAAGGCTACTAAGATCAGCTTTTAGTAGAGCTTTACCTCGTTTAGTTTGGGCGTTTAGCGTTGTTTTGCCTTACCGGCCGAAATTATTGTAATATCCTATTCACAAATCATTTTTTCTGCATAATTTCTAGATCGATGAATGGGGTTTCACTATGAAAATATTATTACGAATCTAAAAGGCTACCAAGATCAGCTTTTAGTAGAACTTTACCACGTTTAGTTTGGGCGTTATGACTTACCGGCCGAAATTATTATAGTTCACTATTCACAAATCATTTTTTCTGGATAATTTCTAGATCGATGAATGGAGTTTCACTATGCGCATATTATTACGCATCTAAAAGGCTACTAAGATCAGCTT
The DNA here is from genome assembly GCA_947578815.1 of Epinotia ramella. Taxonomy (NCBI): domain Eukaryota; kingdom Metazoa; phylum Arthropoda; class Insecta; order Lepidoptera; family Tortricidae; genus Epinotia; species Epinotia ramella. The sequence continues at coordinate 64,202 of CANPUT010000081.1, read as the reverse complement.
TTAGTAGAACTTTACCACGTTTAGTTTGGGCGTTATGACTTACCGGCCGAAATTATTATAGTTCACTATTCACAAATCATTTTTTCTGCATAATTTCTAGATCGATGAATGGGGCTTCACTATGCACATATTATTACGCATCTAAAAGGCTACTAAGCACAGCTTTAAGTAGAGCTTTACCTCGTTTAGTTTGGGCGTTATGACCTACCGGCCGAAATTATTATAGTTCACTATTCACAAATCATTTTTTCTGCATGATTTCTAGATCGATGAATGGGGTTTCACTATAAACATATTATTACGCATCTAAAAGGCTACAAAGATCAGCTTTTAATAGAGCTTTACCTCGTTTAGTTTGGGCGTTTAGCGTTTTGCCTTACCGGCCGAAATTATTGTAATATCCTATTCACAAATCATTTTTTCTGCATAATTTCTAGATCGATGAATGGGGTTTCACTATGCAAATATTATTACGAATCTAAAAGGCTACTAAGATCAGCTTTTAGTAGAACTTTACCACGTTTAGTTTGGGCGTTATGACTTACCGGCCGAAATTATTATAGTTCACTATTCACAAATCATTTTTTCTGCATAATTTCAAGATCGACGAATGGGGTTTCACTATGCACATATTATTACGCATCTAAAAGGCTACTAAGATCAGCTTTTAGTAGAACTTTACCACGATTAGTTTGGGCGTTATGACTTACCGGCCGAAATTATTATAGTTCACTATTCACAAATCATTTTTTCTGCATAATTTCTAGATCGATGAATGGGGTTTCACTATGCACATATTATTACGCATCTGAAAGGCTACTAAGCACAGCTTTAAGTAGAGCTTTACCTCGTTTAGTTTGGGCGTTATGACCTACCGGCCGAAATTATTATAGTTCACTATTCACAAATCATTTTTTCTGGATAATTTATAGATCGATGAATGGAGTTTCACTATGCACATATTATTACGCATCTAAAAGGCTACTAAGATCAGCTTTTAGTAGAGCTTCACCTCGTTTAGTTTGGGCGTTATGACCTACCGGCCGAAATTATTATAGTTCACTATTCACAAATCATTTTTTCTGCATAATTTCTAGATCGACGAATGGGGTTTCACTATGCACATGTTATTACGCATCTAAAAGGCTACTAAGATCAGCTTTTAGTAGAACTTTACCACGTTTAGTTTGGGCGTTATGACTTACCGGCCGAAATTATTATAGTTCACTATTCACAAATCATTTTTTCTGCATAATTTCTAGATCGATGAATGGGGTTTCACTATGCACGTATTATTACGCATCTAAACGGCTACTAAGATCAGTTTTTAGTAGAACTTTACCTCGCTTAGTTTGGGCGTTATTACTTACCGGCCGAAATTATTGTAATACCCTATTCAAAAATATTTTGTCTGCATTATTTCTAGATCGATGAATAGGGTTTCACTATGCGCATATTATTACGCATCTAAACGGCTACTAAGATCATCTTTTAGTAGAGCTTTACCTCGTTTAGTTTGGGCGTTTTGCGTTTTGACTTAACGGCCGAAATTATTGTAATACCCTATTCACAAATCATTTTTTCTGCATAATTTCTAGATCGATGAATGGGGTTTCACTATGCACATATTATTACGCATCTAAAAGGCTACTAAGATCAGTCTTTTGTAGAACTTTACCTCGTTTAGTTTGGGCGCTATGACTTACCGGCCGAAATTATTATAGTTCACTATTTACAAATCATTTTTTCTGCATTATTTCTAGATCGATGAATGGGGTTTCACTATGCGCATATTATTACGCATCTAAACGGCTACTAAGATCAGCTTTTAGTAGAGCTTTACCTCGTTTAGTTTGGGCGTTTTGCGTTTTGACTTAACGGCCGAAATTATTGTAATACCCTATTCACAAATCATTTTTTCTGCATTATTTCTAGATCGGTGAATGGGGTGTCACTATGCACATATTATTACGCATCTAAAAGGATACTAAGATCAGCTTTTAGTAGAACTTTACCTCGTTTAGTTTGGGCGTTATGACTTACCGGCCGAAATTATTATAGTTCACTATTCACAAATCATTTTTTCTGCATAATTTCTAGATCGATGAATGGGGTTTCACTATGCACATATTATTACGCATCTAAAAGGCTACAAAGATCAGCTTTTAGTAAAGCTTTACCTTGTTTAGTTTGGGCGTTATGACCTACCGGCCGAAATTATTGTAATACCCTATTCAAAAATATTTTTTCTGCATAATTTCTAGATCGATGAATGGGGTTTCACTATAAACATATTATTACGCATCTAAAAGGCTACTAAGATCAGCTTTTAGTAGAGCTTTCCCTCGTTTAGTTTGGGCGTTTAGCGTTTTGCCTTACCGGCCGAAATTATTGTAATATCCTATTCACAAATCATTTTTTCTGCATAATTTCTAGATCGATGAATGGGGTTTCACTATAAACATATTATTACGCATCTAAAAGGCTACTAAGATCAGCTTTTAGTAGAACTTTACCACGTTTAGTTTGAGCGTTATGACTTACCGGCCGAAATTATAATAGTTCACTATTCACAAATCATTTTTTCTGGATAATTTCTAGATCGATGAATGGAGTTTCACTATGCACATATTATTACGCATCTAAAAGGCTACTAAGATCAGCTTTTAGTAGAACTTTACCACGTTTAGTTTGGGCGTTATGACTTACCGGCCGAAATTATTATAGTTCACTATTCACAAATCATTTTTTCTGCATAATTTCTAGATCGATGAATGGGGTTTCACTACATATTATTACGCATCTAAAAGGCTACTAAGATCAGCTTTTAGTAGAGCTTTACCTCGTTTAGTTTGGGCGTTATGACCTACCGGCCGAAATTATTATAGTTCACTATTCACAAATCATTTTTTCTGCATAATTTCTAGATCGATGAATGGGGTTTCACTATAAACATATTATTACGCATCTAAAAGGCTACTTAGATCAGCTTTTAGTAGAGCTTTACCTCGTTTAGTTTGGGCGTTTAGCGTTTTGCCTTACCGGCCGAAATTATTGTAATATCCTATTCACAAATCATTTTTTCTGCATTATTTCTAGATCGATGAATGGAGTTTCACTATGCACATATTATTACGCATCTAAAAGGCTACTAAGATCAGCTTTTAGTAGAACTTTACCTCGTTTAGTTTGGGCGTTATGACTTACCGGCCGAAATTTATAGTTCACTATTCACAAATCATTTTTTCTGCAAAAATTCTAGATCGATGAATGGGGTTTCACTATGCACATATTATTACGCATCTAAAAGGCTACTAAGATCAGCTTTTAGTAGAGCTTCACCTCGTTTAGTTTGGGCGTTATGACCTACCGGCCGAAATTATTATAGTTCACTATTCACAAATCATTTTTTCTGCATAATTTCTAGATCGACGAATGGGGTTTCACTATGCACATGTTATTACGCATCTAAAAGGCTACTAAGATCAGCTTTTAGTAGAACTTTACCACGTTTAGTTTGGGCGTTATGACTTACCGGCCGAAATTATTATAGTTCACTATTCACAAATCATTTTTTCTGCATAATTTCTAGATCGATGAATGGGGTTTCACTATGCACGTATTATTACGCATCTAAACGGCTACTAAGATCAGTTTTTAGTAGAACTTTACCTCGCTTAGTTTGGGCGTTATTACTTACCGGCCGAAATTATTGTAATACCCTATTCAAAAATATTTTGTCTGCATTATTTCTAGATCGATGAATAGGGTTTCACTATGCGCATATTATTACGCATCTAAACGGCTACTAAGATCATCTTTTAGTAGAGCTTTACCTCGTTTAGTTTGGGCGTTTTGCGTTTTGACTTAACGGCCGAAATTATTGTAATACCCTATTCACAAATCATTTTTTCTGCATAATTTCTAGATCGATGAATGGGGTTTCACTATGCACATATTATTACGCATCTAAAAGGCTACTAAGATCAGTCTTTTGTAGAACTTTACCTCGTTTAGTTTGGGCGCTATGACTTACCGGCCGAAATTATTATAGTTCACTATTTACAAATCATTTTTTCTGCATTATTTCTAGATCGATGAATGGGGTTTCACTATGCGCATATTATTACGCATCTAAACGGCTACTAAGATCAGCTTTTAGTAGAGCTTTACCTTGTTTAGTTTGGGCGTTATGACCTACCGGCCGAAATTATTGTAATACCCTATTCAAAAATATTTTTTCTGCATAATTTCTAGATCGATGAATGGGGTTTCACTATAAACATATTATTACGCATCTAAAAGGCTACTAAGATCAGCTTTTAGTAGAGCTTTCCCTCGTTTAGTTTGGGCGTTTAGCGTTTTGCCTTACCGGCCGAAATTATTGTAATATCCTATTCACAAATCATTTTTTCTGCATAATTTCTAGATCGATGAATGGGGTTTCACTATAAACATATTATTACGCATCTAAAAGGCTACTAAGATCAGCTTTTAGTAGAACTTTACCACGTTTAGTTTGAGCGTTATGACTTACCGGCCGAAATTATAATAGTTCACTATTCACAAATCATTTTTTCTGGATAATTTCTAGATCGATGAATGGAGTTTCACTATGCACATATTATTACGCATCTAAAAGGCTACTAAGATCAGCTTTTAGTAGAACTTTACCACGTTTAGTTTGGGTGTTATGACTTACCGGCCGAAATTATTATAGTTCACTATTCACAAATCATTTTTTCTGCATAATTTCTAGATCGATGAATGGGGTTTCACTACATATTATTACGCATCTAAAAGGCTACTAAGATCAGCTTTTAGTAGAGCTTTACCTCGTTTAGTTTGGGCGTTATGACCTACCGGCCGAAATTATTATAGTTCACTATTCACAAATCATTTTTTCTGCATAATTTCTAGATCGATGAATGGGGTTTCACTATAAACATATTATTACGCATCTAAAAGGCTACTTAGATCAGCTTTTAGTAGAGCTTTACCTCGTTTAGTTTGGGCGTTTAGCGTTTTGCCTTACCGGCCGAAATTATTGTAATATCCTATTCACAAATCATTTTTTCTGCATTATTTCTAGATCGATGAATGGGGTTTCACTATGCACATATTATTACGCATCTAAAAGGCTACTAAGATCAGCTTTTAGTAGAACTTTACCTCGTTTAGTTTGGGCGTTATGACTTACCGGCCGAAATTTATAGTTCACTATTCACAAATCATTTTTTCTGCAAAAATTCTAGATTGATGAATGGGGTTTCACTATGCACATATTATTACGCATCTAAAAGGCTACTAAGATCAGCTTTTAGTAGAGCTTCACCTCGTTTAGTTTGGGCGTTATGACCTACCGGCCGAAATTATTATAGTTCACTATTCACAAATCATTTTTTCTGCATAATTTCTAGATAGACGAATGGGGTTTCACTATGCACATGTTATTACGCATCTAAAAGGCTACTAAGATCAGCTTTTAGTAGAACTTTACCACGTTTAGTTTGGGCGTTATGACTTACCGGCCGAAATTATTATAGTTCACTATTCACAAATCATTTTTTCTGCATAATTTTTAGATCGATGAATGGGGTTTCACTATGCACGTATTATTACGCATCTAAACGGCTACTAAGATCAGTTTTTAGTAGAACTTTACCTCGCTTAGTTTGGGCGTTATTACTTACCGGCCGAAATTATTGTAATACCCTATTCAAAAATATTTTGTCTGCATTATTTCTAGATCGATGAATAGGGTTTCACTATGCGCATATTATTACGCATCTAAACGGCTACTAAGATCATCTTTTAGTAGAGCTTTACCTCGTTTAGTTTGGGCGTTTTGCGTTTTGACTTAACGGCCGAAATTATTGTAATACCCTATTCACAAATCATTTTTTCTGCATAATTTCTAGATCGATGAATGGGGTTTCACTATGCACATATTATTACGCATCTAAAAGGCTACTAAGATCAGTCTTTTGTAGAACTTTACCTCGTTTAGTTTGGGCGCTATGACTTACCGGCCGAAATTATTATAGTTCACTATTTACAAATCATTTTTTCTGCATTATTTCTAGATCGATGAATGGGGTTTCACTATGCGCATATTATTACGCATCTAAACGGCTACTAAGATCAGCTTTTAGTAGAGCTTTACCTCGTTTAGTTTGGGCGTTTTGCGTTTTGACTTAACGGCCGAAATTATTGTAATACCCTATTCACAAATCATTTTTTCTGCATTATTTCTAGATCGGTGAATGGGGTGTCACTATGCACATATTATTACGCATCTAAAAGGATACTAAGATCAGCTTTTAGTAGAACTTTACCTCGTTTAGTTTGGGCGTTATGACTTACCGGCCGAAATTATTATAGTTCACTATTCACAAATCATTTTTTCTGCATAATTTCTAGATCGATGAATGGGGTTTCACTATGCACATATTATTACGCATCTAAAAGGCTACAAAGATCAGCTTTTAGTAGAGCTTTACCTTGTTTAGTTTGGGCGTTATGACCTACCGGCCGAAATTATTGTAATACCCTATTCAAAAATATTTTTTCTGCATAATTTCTAGATCGATGAATGGGGTTTCACTATAAACATATTATTACGCATCTAAAAGGCTACTAAGATCAGCTTTTAGTAGAGCTTTCCCTCGTTTAGTTTGGGCGTTTAGCGTTTTGCCTTACCGGCCGAAATTATTGTAATATCCTATTCACAAATCATTTTTTCTGCATAATTTCTAGATCGATGAATGGGGTTTCACTATAAACATATTATTACGCATCTAAAAGGCTACTAAGATCAGCTTTTAGTAGAACTTTACCACGTTTAGTTTGAGCGTTATGACTTACCGGCCGAAATTATAATAGTTCACTATTCACAAATCATTTTTTCTGGATAATTTCTAGATCGATGAATGGAGTTTCACTATGCACATATTATTACGCATCTAAAAGGCTACTAAGATCAGCTTTTAGTAGAACTTTACCACGTTTAGTTTGGGCGTTATGACTTACCGGCCGAAATTATTATAGTTCACTATTCACAAATCATTTTTTCTGCATAATTTCTAGATCGATGAATGGGGTTTCACTACATATTATTACGCATCTAAAAGGCTACTAAGATCAGCTTTTAGTACAGCTTTACCTCGTTTAGTTTGGGCGTTATGACCTACCGGCCGAAATTATTATAGTTCACTATTCACAAATCATTTTTTCTGCATAATTTCTAGATCGATGAATGGGGTTTCACTATAAACATATTATTACGCATCTAAAAGGCTACTTAGATCAGCTTTTAGTAGAGCTTTACCTCGTTTAGTTTGGGCGTTTAGCGTTTTGCCTTACCGGCCGAAATTATTGTAATATCCTATTCACAAATCATTTTTTCTGCATTATTTCTAGATCGATGAATGGGGTTTCACTATGCACATATTATTACGAATCTAAAAGGCTACTAAGATCAGCTTTTAGTAGAACTTTACCTCGTTTAGTTTGGGCGTTATGACTTACCGGCCGAAATTTATAGTTCACTATTCACAAATCATTTTTTCTGCAAAATTTCTAGATCGATGAATGGGGTTTCACTATGCACATATTATTACGCATCTAAAAGGCTACTAAGATCAGCTTTTAGTAGAACTTTACCTCGTTTAGTTTGGGCGCTATGACTTACCGGCCGAAATTATTATAGTTCACTATTTACAAATCATTTTTTCTGCATTATTTCTAGATCGATGAATGGGGTTTCACTATGCGCATATTATTACGCATCTAAACAGCTACTAAGATCAGCTTTTAGTAGAGCTTTACCTCGTTTAGTTTGGGCGTTTTGCGTTTTGACTTAACGGCCGAAATTATTGTAATACCCTATTCACAAATCATTTTTTCTGCATTATTTCTAGATCGATGAATGGATTGTCACTATGCACATATTATTACGCATCTAAAAGGCTACTAAGATCAGCTTTTAGTAGAGCTTTACCTCGTTTAGTTTGGGCATATGACCTACCGGCCGAAATTATTATAGTTCACTATTCACAAATCATTTTTTCTGCATAATTTCTAGATCGATGAATGGGATTTTACTATGCACATATTATTACGCATCTAAAAGGCTACTAAGATCAGCTTTTAGGAGAGCTTTACCTTGTTTAGTTTGGGCGTTATGACCTACCGGCCGAAATTATTGTAATACCCTATTCAAAAATATTTTTTCTGCATAATTTCTAGATCGATGAATGGGGTTTCACTATAAACATATTATTACGCATCTAAAAAGCTACTAAGATCAGCTTTTAGTAGAGCTTTACCTCGTTTAGTTTGGGCGTTTAGCGTTTTGCCTTACCGGCCGAAATTATTGTAATATCCTATTCACAAATCATTTTTTCTGCATAATTTCTAGATCGATGAATGGGGTTTCACTATGCAAATATTATTACGAATCTAAAAGGCTACCAAGATCAGCTTTTAGTAGAACTTTACCACGTTTAGTTTGGGCGTTATGACTTACCGGCCGAAATTATTATAGTTCACTATTCACAAATCATTTTTTCTGGATAATTTCTAGATCGATGAATGGAGTTTCACTATGCGCATATTATTACGCATCTAAAAGGCTACTAAGATCAGCTTTTAGTAGAACTTTACCACGTTTAGTTTGGGCGTTATGACTTACCGGCCGAAATTATTATAGTTCACTATTCACAAATCATTTTTTCTGCATAATTTCTAGATCGATGAATGGGGCTTCACTATGCACATATTATTACGCATCTAAAAGGCTACTAAGCACAGCTTTAAGTAGAGCTTTACCTCGTTTAGTTTGGGCGTTATGACCTACCGGCCGAAATTATTATAGTTCACTATTCACAAATCATTTTTTCTGCATGATTTCTAGATCGATGAATGGGGTTTCACTATAAACATATTATTACGCATCTAAAAGGCTACAAAGATCAGCTTTTAGTAGAGCTTTACCTCGTTTAGTTTGGGCGTTTAGCGTTTTGCCTTACCGGCCGAAATTATTGTAATATCCTATTCACAAATCATTTTTTCTGCATAATTTCTAGATCGATGAATGGGGTTTCACTATGCAAATATTATTACGAATCTAAAAGGCTACTAAGATCAGCTTTTAGTAGAACTTTACCACGTTTAGTTTGGGCGTTATGACTTACCGGCCGAAATTATTATAGTTCACTATTCACAAATCATTTTTTCTGTATAATTTCTAGATCGATGAATGGAGTTTCACTATGCACATATTATTACGCATCTAAAAGGCTACTAAGATCAGCTTTTAGTAGAACTTTACCACGTTTAGTTTGGGCGTTATGACTTACCGGCCGAAATTATTATAGTTCACTATTCACAAATCATTTTTTCTGCATAATTTCAAGATCGACGAATGGGGTTTCACTATGCACATATTATTACGCATCTAAAAGGCTACTAAGATCAGCTTTTAGTAGAACTTTACCACGATTAGTTTGGGCGTTATGACTTACCGGCCGAAATTATTATAGTTCACTATTCACAAATCATTTTTTCTGCATAATTTCTAGATCGATGAATGGGGTTTCACTACATATTATTACGCATCTAAAAGGCTACTAAGATCAGCTTTTAGTAGAGCTTTACCTCGTTTAGTTTGGGCGTTATGACCTACCGGCCGAAATTATTATAGTTCACTATTCACAAATCATTTTTTCTGCATAATTTCTAGATCGATGAATGGGGTTTCACTATAAACATATTATTACGCATCTAAAAGGCTACTTAGATCAGCTTTTAGTAGAGCTTTACCTCGTTTAGTTTGGGCGTTTAGCGTTTTGCCTTACCGGCCGAAATTATTGTAATATCCTATTCACAAATCATTTTTTCTGCATTATTTCTAGATCGATGAATGGGGTTTCACTATGCACATATTATTACGCATCTAAAAGGCTACTAAGATCAGCTTTTAGTAGAACTTTACCTCGTTTAGTTTGGGCGTTATGACTTACCGGCCGAAATTTATAGTTCACTATTCACAAATCATTTTTTCTGCAAAAATTCTAGATTGATGAATGGGGTTTCACTATGCACATATTATTACGCATCTAAAAGGCTACTAAGATCAGCTTTTAGTAGAGCTTCACCTCGTTTAGTTTGGGCGTTATGACCTACCGGCCGAAATTATTATAGTTCACTATTCACAAATCATTTTTTCTGCATAATTTCTAGATCGACGAATGGGGTTTCACTATGCACATGTTATTACGCATCTAAAAGGCTACTAAGATCAGCTTTTAGTAGAACTTTACCACGTTTAGTTTGGGCGTTATGACTTACCGGCCGAAATTATTATAGTTCACTATTCACAAATCATTTTTTCTGCATAATTTTTAGATCGATGAATGGGGTTTCACTATGCACGTATTATTACGCATCTAAACGGCTACTAAGATCAGTTTTTAGTAGAACTTTACCTCGCTTAGTTTGGGCGTTATTACTTACCGGCCGAAATTATTGTAATACCCTATTCAAAAATATTTTGTCTGCATTATTTCTAGATCGATGAATAGGGTTTCACTATGCGCATATTATTACGCATCTAAACGGCTACTAAGATCATCTTTTAGTAGAGCTTTACCTCGTTTAGTTTGGGCGTTTTGCGTTTTGACTTAACGGCCGAAATTATTGTAATACCCTATTCACAAATCATTTTTTCTGCATAATTTCTAGATCGATGAATGGGGTTTCACTATGCACATATTATTACGCATCTAAAAGGCTACTAAGATCAGTCTTTTGTAGAACTTTACCTCGTTTAGTTTGGGCGCTATGACTTACCGGCCGAAATTATTATAGTTCACTATTTACAAATCATTTTTTCTGCATTATTTCTAGATCGATGAATGGGGTTTCACTATGCGCATATTATTACGCATCTAAACGGCTACTAAGATCAGCTTTTAGTAGAGCTTTACCTCGTTTAGTTTGGGCGTTTTGCGTTTTGACTTAACGGCCGAAATTATTGTAATACCCTATTCACAAATCATTTTTTCTGCATTATTTCTAGATCGGTGAATGGGGTGTCACTATGCACATATTATTACGCATCTAAAAGGATACTAAGATCAGCTTTTAGTAGAACTTTACCTCGTTTAGTTTGGGCGTTATGACTTACCGGCCGAAATTATTATAGTTCACTATTCACAAATCATTTTTTCTGCATAATTTCTAGATCGATGAATGGGGTTTCACTATGCACATATTATTACGCATCTAAAAGGCTACAAAGATCAGCTTTTAGTAGAGCTTTACCTTGTTTAGTTTGGGCGTTATGACCTACCGGCCGAAATTATTGTAATACCCTATTCAAAAATATTTTTTCTGCATAATTTCTAGATCGATGAATGGGGTTTCACTATAAACATATTATTACGCATCTAAAAGGCTACTAAGATCAGCTTTTAGTAGAGCTTTCCCTCGTTTAGTTTGGGCGTTTAGCGTTTTGCCTTACCGGCCGAAATTATTGTAATATCCTATTCACAAATCATTTTTTCTGCATAATTTCTAGATCGATGAATGGGGTTTCACTATAAACATATTATTACGCATCTAAAAGGCTACTAAGATCAGCTTTTAGTAGAACTTTACCACGTTTAGTTTGAGCGTTATGACTTACCGGCCGAAATTATAATAGTTCACTATTCACAAATCATTTTTTCTGGATAATTTCTAGATCGATGAATGGAGTTTCACTATGCACATATTATTACGCATCTAAAAGGCTACTAAGATCAGCTTTTAGTAGAACTTTACCACGTTTAGTTTGGGCGTTATGACTTACCGGCCGAAATTATTATAGTTCACTATTCACAAATCATTTTTTCTGCATAATTTCTAGATCGATGAATGGGGTTTCACTACATATTATTACGCATCTAAAAGGCTACTAAGATCAGCTTTTAGTACAGCTTTACCTCGTTTAGTTTGGGCGTTATGACCTACCGGCCGAAATTATTATAGTTCACTATTCACAAATCATTTTTTCTGCATAATTTCTAGATCGATGAATGGGGTTTCACTATAAACATATTATTACGCATCTAAAAGGCTACTTAGATCAGCTTTTAGTAGAGCTTTACCTCGTTTAGTTTGGGCGTTTAGCGTTTTGCCTTACCGGCCGAAATTATTGTAATATCCTATTCACAAATCATTTTTTCTGCATTATTTCTAGATCGATGAATGGGGTTTCACTATGCACATATTATTACGAATCTAAAAGGCTACTAAGATCAGCTTTTAGTAGAACTTTACCTCGTTTAGTTTGGGCGTTATGACTTACCGGCCGAAATTTATAGTTCACTATTCACAAATCATTTTTTCTGCAAAATTTCTAGATCGATGAATGGGGTTTCACTATGCACATATTATTACGCATCTAAAAGGCTACTAAGATCAGCTTTTAGTAGAACTTTACCTCGTTTAGTTTGGGCGCTATGACTTACCGGCCGAAATTATTATAGTTCACTATTTACAAATCATTTTTTCTGCATTATTTCTAGATCGATGAATGGGGTTTCACTATGCGCATATTATTACGCATCTAAACAGCTACTAAGATCAGCTTTTAGTAGAGCTTTACCTCGTTTAGTTTGGGCGTTTTGCGTTTTGACTTAACGGCCGAAATTATTGTAATACCCTATTCACAAATCATTTTTTCTGCATTATTTCTAGATCGATGAATGGATTGTCACTATGCACATATTATTACGCATCTAAAAGGCTACTAAGATCAGCTTTTAGTAGAGCTTTACCTCGTTTAGTTTGGGCATATGACCTACCGGCCGAAATTATTATAGTTCACTATTCACAAATCATTTTTTCTGCATAATTTCTAGATCGATGAATGGGATTTTACTATGCACATATTATTACGCATCTAAAAGGCTACTAAGATCAGCTTTTAGGAGAGCTTTACCTTGTTTAGTTTGGGCGTTATGACCTACCGGCCGAAATTATTGTAATACCCTATTCAAAAATATTTTTTCTGCATAATTTCTAGATCGATGAATGGGGTTTCACTATAAACATATTATTACGCATCTAAAAAGCTACTAAGATCAGCTTTTAGTAGAGCTTTACCTCGTTTAGTTTGGGCGTTTAGCGTTTTGCCTTACCGGCCGAAATTATTGTAATATCCTATTCACAAATCATTTTTTCTGCATAATTTCTAGATCGATGAATGGGGTTTCACTATGCAAATATTATTACGAATCTAAAAGGCTACCAAGATCAGCTTTTAGTAGAACTTTACCACGTTTAGTTTGGGCGTTATGACTTACCGGCCGAAATTATTATAGTTCACTATTCACAAATCATTTTTTCTGGATAATTTCTAGATCGATGAATGGAGTTTCACTATGCGCATATTATTACGCATCTAAAAGGCTACTAAGATCAGCTTTTAGTAGAACTTTACCACGTTTAGTTTGGGCGTTATGACTTACCGGCCGAAATTATTATAGTTCACTATTCACAAATCATTTTTTCTGCATAATTTCTAGATCGATGAATGGGGCTTCACTATGCACATATTATTACGCATCTAAAAGGCTACTAAGCACAGCTTTAAGTAGAGCTTTACCTCGTTTAGTTTGGGCGTTATGACCTACCGGCCGAAATTATTATAGTTCACTATTCACAAATCATTTTTTCTGCATGATTTCTAGATCGATGAATGGGGTTTCACTATAAACATATTATTACGCATCTAAAAGGCTACAAAGATCAGCTTTTAGTAGAGCTTTACCTCGTTTAGTTTGGGCGTTTAGCGTTTTGCCTTACCGGCCGAAATTATTGTAATATCCTATTCACAAATCATTTTTTCTGCATAATTTCTAGATCGATGAATGGGGTTTCACTATGCAAATATTATTACGAATCTAAAAGGCTACTAAGATCAGCTTTTAGTAGAACTTTACCACGTTTAGTTTGGGCGTTATGACTTACCGGCCGAAATTATTATAGTTCACTATTCACAAATCATTTTTTCTGTATAATTTCTAGATCGATGAATGGAGTTTCACTATGCACATATTATTACGCATCTAAAAGGCTACTAAGATCAGCTTTTAGTAGAACTTTACCACGTTTAGTTTGGGCGTTATGACTTACCGGCCGAAATTATTATAGTTCACTATTCACAAATCATTTTTTCTGCATAATTTCAAGATCGACGAATGGGGTTTCACTATGCACATATTATTACGCATCTAAAAGGCTACTAAGATCAGCTTTTAGTAGAACTTTACCACGATTAGTTTGGGCGTTATGACTTACCGGCCGAAATTATTATAGTTCACTATTCACAAATCATTTTTTCTGCATAATTTCTAGATCGATGAATGGGGTTTCACTATGCACATATTATTACGCATCTAAAAGGCTACTAAGCACAGCTTTAAGTAGAGCTTTATCTCGCTTAGTTTGGGCGTTATTACTTACCAGCCGAAATTATTGTAATACCCTATTCAAAAATATTTTGTCTGCATTATTTATAGATCGATTAATAGGGTTTCACTATGCGCATATTATTACGCATCTAAACGGCTACTAAGATCAGCTTTTAGTAGAGCTTTACCTCGTTTAGTTTGGGCGTTATGACCTACCAACCGAAATTATTATAGTTCACTATTCACAAATCATTTTTTCTGCATAATTTCTAGATCGATGAATAGGGGTTTCACTATAAACATATTATTACGCATCTAAAAGGCTACTAAGATCAGCTTTTAGTAGAGCTTTACCTTGTTTAGTTTGGGCGTTTAGCGTTTTGCCTTACCGGCCGAAATTATTGTAATATCCTATTCACAAATCATTTTTTCTGCATAATTTCTAGATCGATGAATGGGGTTTCACTATGCACATATTATTACGCATCTAAAAGGCTACTAAGATCAGCTTTTAGTAGAACTTTACCTCGTTTAGTTTGGGCGTTATGACTTACCGGCCGAAATTATTGTAATACCCTATTCAAAAATATTTTTTCTGCATTATTTCTAGATCGATGAATGGGGTTTCACTATGCGCATATTATTTCACATCTAAAAGGCTTCTAAGATCAGCTTTTAGTAGAACTTTACCTCGTTTAGTTTGGGCGCTATGACTTACCGGCCGAAATTATTATAGTTCACTATTCACAAATCATTTTTTCTGCATTATTTCTAGATCGATGAATGGGGTTTCACTATGCGCATATTATTTCGCATCTAAAAGGCTACTAAGATCAGTCTTTTGTAGAACTTTACCTTGTTTAGTTTGGGCGCTATGACTTACCGGCCGAAATTATTATAGTTCACTATTCACAAATCATTTTTTCTGCATTATTTCTAGATCGATGAATGGGGTTTTACTATGCGCATATTATTACGCATCTAAACGGCTACTAAGATCAGCTTTTAGTAGAGCTTTACCTCGTTTAGTTTGGGCGTTTTGCGTTTTGACTTAACGGCCGAAATTATTGTAATACCCTATTCACAAATCATTTTTTCTGCATTATTTCTAGATCGATGAATGGGGTGTCACTATGCACATATTATTACGCATCTAAAAGGCTACTAAGATCAGCTTTTAGTAGAGCTTTACCTCGTTAATTTGGGCGTTATGACCTACCGGCCGAAATTATTATAGTTCACTATTCACAAATCATTTTTTCTGCATAATTTCTAGATCGATGAATGGGATTTCACTATACACATATTATTACGCATCTAAAAGGCTACTAAGATCAGCTTTTAATAGAGCTTTACCTTGTTTAGTTTGGGCGTTATGACCTACCGGCCGAAATTATTGTAATACCCTATTCAAAAATATTTTTTCTGCATAATTTCTAGATCGATGAATGGGGTTTCACTATAAACATATTATTACGCATCTAAAAGGCTACTAAGATCAGCTTTTAGTAGAGCTTTACCTCGTTTAGTTTGGGCGTTTAGCGTTTTGCCTTACCGGCCGAAATTATTGTAATATCCTATTCACAAATCATTTTTTCTGCATAATTTCTAGATCGATGAATGGGGTTTCCTTATGCAAATATTATTACGAATCTAAAAGGCTACCAAGATCAGCTTTTAGTAGAACTTTACCACGTTTAGTTTGGGCGTTATGACTTACCGGCCGAAATTATTATAGTTCACTATTCACAAATCATTTTTTCTGGATAATTTCTAGAACGATGAATGGAGTTTTACTATGCGCATATTATAACGCATCTAAAAGGCTACTAAGATCAGCTTTTTGTAGAACTTTACCACGTTTAGTTTGGGCGTTATGACTTACCGGCCGAAATTATTATAGTTCACTATTCACAAATCATTTTTTCTGCATAATTTCTAGATCGATGAATGGGGTTTCACTATGCACATATTATTACGCATCTAAAAGGCTACTAAGCACAGCTTTAAGTAGAGCTTTACCTCGTTTAGTTTGGGCGTTATGACCTACCGGCCGAAATTATTATAGTTCACTATTCACAAATCATTTTTTCTGCATAATTTCTAGATCGATGAATGGGGTTTCACTATAAACATATTATTACGCATCTAAAAGGCTACTAAGATCAGCTTTTAGTAGAGCTTTACCTCGTTTAGATTGGGCGTTTAGCGTTTTGCCTTACCGGCCGAAATTATTGTAATATCCTATTCACAAATCATTTTTTCTGCATAATTTCTAGATCGATGAATGAGGTTTCACTATGCAAATATTATTACGAATCTAAAAGGCTACTAAGATCAGCTTTTAGTAGAACTTTACCACGTTTAGTTTGGGCGTTATGACTTACCGGCCGAAATTATTATAGTTCACTATTCACAAATCATTTTTTCTGGATAATTTCTAGATCGATGAATGGAGTTTCACTATGCACATATTATTACGCATCTAAAAGGCTACTAAGATCAGCTTTTAGTAGAACTTTACCACGTTTAGTTTGGGCGTTATGACTTACCGGCCGAAATTATTATAGTTCACTATTCACAAATCATTTTTTCTGCATAATTTCTAGATCGATGAATGGGGTTTAACTATGCACATATTATTACGCATCTAAAAGGCTACTAAGATCAGCTTTTAGTAGAGCTTTACCTCGTTTAGTTTGGGCGTTATGACCTACCGGCCGAAATTATTATAGTTCACTATTCACAAATCATTTTTTCTGCATAATTTCTAGATCGACGAATGGGGTTTCACTATGCACATATTATTACGCATCTAAAAGGCTACTAAGATCAGCTTTTAGTAGAACTTTACCACGTTTAGTTTGGGCGTTATGACTTACCGGCCGAAATTATTATAGTTCACTATTCACAAATCATTTTTTCTGCATAATTTCTAGATCGATGAATGGGGTTTCACTATGCACATATTATTACGCATCTAAACGGCTACTAAGATCAGCTTTTAGTAGAACTTTACCTCGCTTAGTTTGGGCGTTATTACTTACCGGCCGAAATTATTGTAATACCCTATTCAAAAATATTTTGTCTGCATTATTTCTAGATCGATGAATAGGGTTTCACTATGCGCATATTATTACGCATCTAAACGGCTACTAAGATCAGCTTTTAGTAGAGCTTTACCTCGTTTAGTTTGGGCGTTTTGCGTTTTGACTTAACGGCCGAAATTATTGTAATACCCTATTCACAAATCATTTTTTCTGCATAATTTCTAGATCGATGAATGGGGTTTCACTATGCACATATTATTACGCATCTAAAAGGCTACTAAGATAAGTCTTTTGTAGACCTTTACCTCGTTTAGTTTGGGCGCTATGACTTACCGGCCGAAATTATTATAGTTCACTATTTACAAATCATTTTTTCTGCATTATTTCTAGATCGATGAATGGGGTTTCACTATGCGCATATTATTACGCATCTAAACGGCTACTAAGATCAGCTTTTAGTAAAGCTTTACCTCGTTTAGTTTGGGCGTTTTGCGTTTTGACTTAACGGCCGAAATTATTGTAATACCCTATTCACAAATCATTTTTTCTGCATTATTTCTAGATCGATGAATGGGGTGTCACTATGCACATATTATTACGCATCTAAAAGGATACTAAGATCAGCTTTTAGTAGAACTTTACCTCGTTTAGTTTGGGCGTTATGACTTACCGGCCGAAATTATTATAGTTCACTATTCACAAATCATTTTTTCTGCATAATTTCTAGATCGATGAATGGGGTTTCACTATGCACATATTATTACGCATCTAAAAGGCTACTAAGATCAGCTTTTAGTAGAGCTTTACCTCGTTTAGTTTGGGCGTTATGACCTACCGGCCGAAATTATTATAGTTCACTATTCACAAATCATTTTTTCTGCATAATTTCTAGATCGATGAATGGGGTTTCACTATGCACATATTATTACGCATCTAAAAGGCTACAAAGATCAGCTTTTAGTAGAGCTTTACCTTGTTTAGTTTGGGCGTTATGACTTACCGGCCGAAATTATTGTAATACCCTATTCAAAAATATTTTTTCTGCATAATTTCTAGATCGATGAATGGGGTTTCACTATAAACATATTATTACGCATCTAAAACGCTACTAAGATCAGCTTTTAGTAGAGCTTTACCTCGTTTAGTTTGGGCGTTTAGCGTTTTGCCTTACCGGCCGAAATTATTGTAATATCCTATTCACAAATCATTTTTTCTGCATAATTTCTAGATCGATGAATGGGGTTTCACTATGCAAATATTATTACAATTCTAAAAGGCTACTAAGATCAGCTTTTAGTAGAACTTTACCACGTTTAGTTTGGGCGTTATGACTTACCGGCCGAAATTATTATAGTTCACTATTCACAAATCATTTTTTCTGGATAATTTCTAGATCGATGAATGGAGTTTCACTATGCACATATTATTACGCATCTAAAAGGCTACTAAGATCAGCTTTTAGTAGAACTTTACCACGTTTAGTTTGGGCGTTATGACTTACCGGCCGAAATTATTATAGTTCACTATTCACAAATCATTTTTTCTGCATAATTTCTAGATCGATGAATGGGGTTTCACTACATATTATTACGCATCTAAAAGGCTACTAAGATCAGCTTTTAGTAGAGCTTTACCTCGTTTAGTTTGGGCGTTATGACCTACCGGCCGAAATTATTATAGTTCACTATTCACAAATCATTTTTTCTGCATAATTTCTAGATCGATGAATGGGGTTTCACTATAAACATATTATTACGCATCTAAAAGGCTACTAAGATCAGCTTTTAGTAGAGCTTTACCTCGTTTAGTTTGGGCGTTTAGCGTTTTGCCTTACCGGCCGAAATTATTGTAATATCCTATTCACAAATCATTTTTTCTGCATAATTTCTAGATCGATGAATGAGGTTTAACTATGCACATATTATTACGCATTTAAAAGGCTACTAAGATCAGCCTTTAGTAGAACTTTACCTCGTTTAGTTTGGGCGTTATGACTTACCGGCCGAAATGATTATAGTTCACTATTCACAAATCATTTTTTCTGCATAATTTCTAGATCGATGAATGGGGTTTCACTATGCACATGTTATTACGCATTTAAAAGGCTACTAAGATCAGCTTTTAGTAAAATTTTACCTCGTTTAGTTTGGGCGTTATGACTTACCGGCCGAAATTATTGTAATACCCTATTCAAAAATATTTTTTCTGCATAATTTCTAGATCGATGAATGGGGTTTCACTATGCACATATTATTACGCATCTAAAAGGCTACTAAGATCAGCTTTTAGTAGAGCTTTACCTCGTTTAGTTTGGGCGTTTTGCGTTTTGACTTAACGGCCGAAATTATTGTAATACCCTATTCACAAATCATTTTTTCTGCATTATTTCTAGATCGATGAATGGGGTTTCACTATGCACATATTATTACGCATCTAAAAGGCTACTAAGATCAGCTTTTAGTAGAACTTTACCTCGTTTAGTTTGGGCGATATGACTTACCGACCGAAATTATTGTAATACCCTATTCAAAAATATTTTTTCTGCATTATTTCTAGATCGATGAATGGGGTTTCACTATGCGCATATTATTTCGCATCTAAAAGGCTTCTAAGATCAGCTTTTAGTAGAACTTTACCTCGTTTAGTTTGGGCGCTATGACTTACCGGCCGAAATTATTATAGTTCACTATTCACAAATCATTTTTTCTGCATTATTTCTAGATCGATGAATGGGGTTTCACTATGCGCATATTATTTCGCATCTAAAAGGCTTCTAAGATCAGCTTTTAGTAGAACTTTACCTTGTTTAGTTTGGGCGCTATGACTTACCGGCCGAAATTATTATAGTTCACTTTTCACAAATCATTTTTTCTGCTTTATTTGTAGATCGATGAATGGGGTTTCACTATGCGCATATTATTACGCATCTAAAAGGCTACTAAGATCAGCTTTTAGTAGAGCTTTACCTCGTTTAGTTTGGGCTTTTAGCGTTTTGCCTTACCGGCCGAAATTATTGTAATATCCTATTCACAAATCATTTTTTCTGCATAATTTCTAGATCGATGAATGGGGTTTCACTATGCAAATATTATTACGAATCTAAAAGGCTACCAAGATCAGCTTTTAGTAGAACTTTACCACGTTTAGTTTGGGCGTTATGACTTACCGGCCGAAATTATTATAGTTCACTATTCACAAATCATTTTTTCTGGATAATTTCTAGATCGATGAATGGAGTTTCACTATGCGCATATTATTACGCATCTAAAAGGCTACTAAGATCAGCTTTTAGTAGAACTTTACCACGTTTAGTTTGGGCGTTATGACTTACCGGCCGAAATTATTATAGTTCACTATTCACAAATCATTTTTTCTGCATAATTTCTAGATAGATGAATGGGGTTTCACTATGCACATATTATTACGCATCTAAAAGGCTACTAAGCACAGCTTTAAGTAGAGCTTTACCTCGTTTAGTTTGGGCGTTATGACCTACCGGCCGAAATTATTATAGTTCACTATTCACAAATCATTTTTTCTGCATAATTTCTAGATCGATGAATGGGGTTTCACTATAAACATATTATTACGCATCTAAAAGGCTACTAAGATCAGCTTTTAGTAGAGCTTTGCCTCGTTTAGTTTGATTGATTGAAATTATTGTAATATCCTATTCACAAATCATTTTTTCTGCATAATTTCTAGATCGATGAATGGGGTTTCACTATGCAAATATTATTACGAACCTAAAAGGCTACTAAGATCAGCTTTTAGTAGAACTTTACCACGTTTAGTTTGGGCGTTATGACTTACCGGCCGAAATTATTATAATTCACTATTCACAAATCATTTTTTCTGGATAATTTATAGATCGATGAATGGAGTTTCACTATGCACATATTATTACGCATCTCAAAGGCTACTAAGATCAGGTTTTAGTAGAACTTTACCACGTTTAGTTTGGGCGTTATGACTTACCGGCCGAAATTATTATAGTTCACTATTCACAAATCATTTTTTCTGCATAATTTCTAGATCGATGAATGGAGTTTAACTATGCACATATTATTACGCATCTAAAAGGCTACTAAGATCAGCTTTTAGTAGAGCTTTACCTCGTTTAGTTTGGGCGTTATGACCTACCGGCCGAAATTATTATAGTTCACTATTCACAAATCATTTTTTCTGCATAATTTCAAGATCGACGAATGGGGTTTCACTATGCACATATTATTACGCATCTAAAAGGCTACTAAGATCAGCTTTTAGTAGAACTTTACCACGATTAGTTTGGGCGTTATGACTTACCGGCCGAAATTATTATAGTTCACTATTCACAAATCATTTTTTCTGCATAATTTCTAGATCGATGAATGGGGTTTAACTATGCACATATTATTACGCATCTAAACGGCTACTAAGATCAGCTTTTAGTAGAACTTTACCTCGCTTAGTTTGGGCGTTATTACTTACCGGCCGAAATTATTGTAATACCCTATTCAAAAATATTTTGTCTGCATTATTTCTAGATCGATGAATAGGGTTTCACTATGCGCATATTTTTACGCATCTAAACGGCTACTAAGATCAGCTTTTAGTAGAGCTTTACCTCGTTTAGTTTGGGCGTTTTGCGTTTTGACTTAACGGCCGAAATTATTGTAATACCCTATTCACAAATCATTTTTTCTGCATAATTTCTAGATCGATGAATGGGGTTTCACTATGCACATATTATTACGCATCTAAAAGGCTACTAAGGTCAGCTTTTAGTAGAGCTTTACCTTGTTTAGTTTGGGCGTTATGACCTACCGGCCGAAATTATTGTAATACCCTATTCAAAAATATTTTTTCTGCATAATTTCTAGATCGATGAATGGGGTTTCACTATAAACATATTATTACGCATCTAAAAGGCTACTAAGATCAGCTTTTAGTAGAGCTTTACCTCGTTTTGTTTGGGCGTTTAGCGTTTTGCCTGACCGGCCGAAATTATTGTAATATCCTATTCACAAATCATTTTTTCTGCACAATTTCTAGATCGATGAATGGGGTTTCACTATGCACATATTATTACGCATCTAAAAGGCTACTAAGGTCAGCTTTTAGTAGAGCTTTACCTTGTTTAGTTTGGGTGTTATGACCTACCGGCCGAAATTATTGTAATACCCTATTCAAAAATATTTTTTCTGCATAATTTCTAGATCGATGAATGGGGTTTCACTATAAACATATTATTACGCATCTAAAAGGCTACTAAGATCAGCTTTTAGTAGAGCTTTACCTCGTTTAGTTTGGGCGTTTAGCGTTTTGCCTGACCGGCCGAAATTATTGTAATATCCTATTCACAAATCATTTTTTCTGCATTATTTCTAGATCGATGAATGGGGTTTCACTATGCACATATTATTACGCATCTAAAAGGCTACTAAGATCAGCTTTTAGTAGAGCTTTACCTCGTTTAGTTTGGGCGTTATGACCTACCGGCCGAAATTATTATAGTTCACTATTCACAAATCATTTTTTCTGCATAATTTCTAGATCGATGAATGGGGTTTCACTGTGCACATATTATTACTCATCTAAAAGGCTACTAAGATCAGCTTTTAGTAGAACTTTACCACGTTTAGTTTGGGCGTTATGACTTACCGGCCGAAATTATTATAGTTCACTATTCACAAATCATTTTTTCTGCATAATTTCTAGATCGATGAATGGGGTTTCACTATGCACATATTATTACGCATCTAAACGGCTACTAAGATGAAAGAATAACACAATTAATGTTTTAGAACTTAAGTCCTTTGTGTCCCGAGGTGGGCGTAATCGCTGCGACTCAGTCTTTGACTACTGCAGCCGATTACGAATGTTTTGTTATTCGGTATACCTGTTATTAAGTTCAATAAAAATCTTTAATCTTTAATCTTAATCTTATGACCATACCACCGACAAGCACTGAGTCTGAAAGAGTGTTTTCTTCAGCTGGCATAATTTGCAACAAGCTTCGTACTTCACTTAGTGACAGAAGCGTAGATGCCATAAGCTTTTTGAGGAGCTATTATCGAGAACAAAAAGCACTTACCAAATGAGTAAGTTTTTAAGGTTTGAGTAAGATTTATGATTAAAGAAGATTATTATTTTATAGTAGTTATGTGTAAAGCATAGGAAACGTCTTGTCTTAACGTTTCCTATGCTTGATCTCATTAACATTTTTAAGTTGATTCTTTATATATGTTTTTGTATTTGTAATTGAGAATTTTTACCTTGTTTAATTGGCCATTCATACATTATATCTTTTGCTAAACTGATCTCATTTAAATACTAATTAGAAATAAAAAGAGACTTTATTTTCATTTAAGATTAATAAGAAAGAAGATTATTGTTTTACTTAGTTTGTATTGTATTGTACGATTTGTACGCTAGGTTGATTGTTTCTTTTGTGATTTTTGATATTTTAAAGTATTATGCTATTCGTTTGTACATACTTACTTACACGATGTAAGTCTTACAACTTACAACTAATTATTAGATTGTAGATGATTGTTTTGTTTTGACATTCGATTTTTTTTTGTACTTAACTGAATATTAGAAATGATCTCATTTAAATGAACTGTTTAATTTTGAAGAAAGAATGAAAACTGTTTAATTTTGGAATTTGTTAAAATACGTTTAAAGCAATTTATGAGAACTATTGTGATTGTGACTTGTGACGTTGTTGATTCTTTATAAAAGTTATGTATGTGTAATTGAACATTTTAACGTTGTTTGTTGTGTCGTGCTCGTACTAGTATTTGATGAAGGAAGACTCCTTAATTGTGGAAGTTGTTTATTAATAAACCAATTTATAAGAACTGTAAACTGTTGTTGTTTGTACGACTCCACCCTCACTCCACACCTTTACTACTAGAATTTACAATAACGAACTATAACGAGTGAATTCAGCCAAACCTAGCAAGTTAGCGCACCAAATGTGTTAGTTATATAACTTAAACAAACTATAAAGTTAGATTTTTATCGATTTGGCGACTTTTTATGGTGGTGTTCGTTCTGAAGATTGACTTTCAGTTCGTTAATAAGAATTTAAAAGTGTATAATATAAAAAAAAAATTGAAAAAAAAAAACTAGAAATTTAGACTCGGTTGCCGCTAACTTCACAGTAAAAAAAAAACCAAACAAATTAAGAAGTCCTCAATAATCTGTTAAAACTTCTCAACTGTCTTTTATTAAAAAAAACTATTCCGATCAGCTTTTAGTAGAGCTGTACATCGTTTGTAGGGATTGAAAACCGGGTACCCGGGTAACCGAAAAACCGGTTAACCCGGCCTATTTAGGCTCGGTTAAAAACCGGTTTCAAAAGTCAAAAACCGGGTTTAAAACCGAAATGTTTTATTTTATTAAACGACTTATTTTCTTCGGTTTCCACGACTGTAACATCAAAAAAAAATATTAATACGGATTATATTGCGTAAATCCATTAAGTATATGAATTTTTGGCGTGTTACTTTACGTTTTTCTTTTAACATTTACGTTTTTCTCAGTCTTCCCGTGACATAATCTAACACATAAAATATAGCTGCTATTCTTGCCATGTACCTGCAGAGTTAAAATATTGCACTCCACCCCACCACTGGGCGTGAAGCGTGGCACGGAAACCAGATCAAAAAGAAAATTATTGTATTATCTAACGATTTTGTTTTAGAAAAGCTCTGATGTTAAAAGAATTATGCTAGTTTTTTTCTTGGTTTAGAAACTATATTTCATGTTGATGAATTATAGCATTTAAAATTTAAATCACTGTTACTTTAATAAATGTTCAATTATCCAGTTTCAAATAATGTTTAAGTATATTATATTATTTTATATGTAACTGTCAAATGTTTTAACGGAAATTCTATAGTGACGACTGACTTGGCTTAAAAAAGCTGATTTGTTTGCTCTTTGTTGATTGTTCCGATTGTTGTCAACTTGTCATTAAAAAGATGATTTCAAATGTACGTGTATTATTTACCTACCTTACTGTGATAATATAAAAAAACCATTCTACACAATTAAATTAAGCCAGTCAAACCAACTGCCACATGAAATTATGATATTTCATTAGCAAAATTTTTGTGTTATTAACATTTATTAAATGTCAGAAACCGTCCTGTAAATTACATGAAGTATCGTTGAGAACAGTAATGCTCATGTATGGTCCAAACGGCTTAATAATGCGACAAATATAATTTGTCGAAAACCGGTCAAAAACCGGTAAAACCGGTTACCCGGTTTTTGAGCCTAACGTTTCGGTTAAAAACCGGGTTTCGATTGCGGGCGGTTTTTACAAACCCTAATCGTTTGGTGTGGGCGTTATTAATTACCATTAATCTAATTCTATATCATATTTTTTTTAATATTTTTTTTAATATTTTTTCTAGATCAATGAAATAAGTTTAGCTATGCACATATTATAACATATAGGTAGATACGTATACAAAAGCCTACAAAAATCAGCTTTTAAAAGAGCTCAACCTCGTTTAGTATGGGCGTTATGATTTACCGGCCGAAATTATTATAGTTCACTATTCACAAATCATTTTTTCTGCTTTATTTGTAGATCGATGAATGGGGTTTCACTATGCGCATATTATTACGCATCTAAAAGTCTACTAAGATCAGCTTTTAGTAGAGCTTTACCTCGTTTAGTTTG
Source organism: Epinotia ramella (assembly GCA_947578815.1). Lineage (NCBI taxonomy): Eukaryota > Metazoa > Arthropoda > Insecta > Lepidoptera > Tortricidae > Epinotia > Epinotia ramella. Next base: position 38,001 of record CANPUT010000081.1, on the reverse strand, counting down.
GGCGTTTTGCGTTTTGACTTACCGGCCAAAATTATTGTAATACCCTATTCAAAAATAATTTTTCTGCATTATTTGTAGATCGATGAATGGGGTTTCACTATGCACATATTATTACGCATCTAAAAGGCTACTAAGATCAGCTTTTAGTAGAACTTTACCTCGTTTAGTTTGGGCGTTATGACTTACCGGCTGAAATTATTATAGCTCACTATTCACGAATCATTTTTTCTGCATAATTTCTAGATCGATGAATGGGGTTTTACTATGCACATATTATTACGCATCTAGAAGGCTACTAAGATCAGCTTTTAGTAGAGCTTTACCTCGTTTAGTTTGGGCGTTATGACTTACCGGCTGAAATTATTGTAATACCCTATTCACAAATCATTTTTTCTGCATTATTTCTAGATCGATCTATGCACATATTATTACGCATCTAAAAGGCTACTAAGATCAGCTTTTAGTAGAACTTTACCTCGTTTAGTTTGGGCGTTATGACTTACCGGCCGAAATTATTATAGTTCACTATTCACAAATCATTTTTTCTGCATAATTTCTAGATCGATGAATAGGGTTTCACTATGCACATATTATTACGCATCTAAAAGGCTACTAAGATCAGTCTTTAGTATAACCTTACCTCGTTTAGTTTGGGCGCTATGACTTACCGGCGAAATTATTATAGTTCACTATTCACAAATCATTTTTTCTGCATTATTTCTAGATCGATGAATGGGGTTTCACTATACACATATTATTACGCATCTGAAAGGCTACTAAGATCAACCTTTAGTAGAACTTTACCTCGTTTAGTTTGGGCGCTATGACTTACCGGCCGAAATTATTGTAATACCCTATTCACAAATCATTTTTTCTGCATTTTTTCTAGATCGATGAATGGGTTTTCACTATGTGCATATTATTACGCATCTAAAAGGCTACTAAGATCAGCTTTTAGTAGAGCTTTACCTCGTTTAGTTTGGGCGTTTTGCGTTTTGACTTAACGGCCGAAATTATTGTAATACCCTATTCACAAATCATTTTTTCTGCATTATTTCTAGATCGATGAATGGGGTTTCACTATGCACATATTATTACGCATCTAAAAGGCTACTAAGATCAGCTTTTAGTAGAACTTTACCTCGTTTAGTTTGGGCGTTATGACTTACCGGCCGAAATTATTATAGTTCACTATTCACAAATCAATTTTTCTGCATAATTTCTAGATCGATGAATGGGGTTTCACTATGCACATATTATTACGCATCTAAAAGGCTACTAAGATCAGCTTTTAGTAGAGCTTTACCTCGTTTAGTTTGGGCGTTTTGCGTTTTGACTTAACGGCCGAAATTATTGTAATACCCTATTCACAAATCATTTTTTCTGCATTATTTCTAGATCGATGAATGGGGTTTCACTATGCACATATTATTACGCATCTAAAAGGCTACTAAGATCAGCTTTTAGTAGAACTTTACCTCGTTTAGTTTGGGCGTTATGACTTACCGGCCGAAATTATTGTAAGAGCCTATTCAAAAATATTTTTTTTGCATAATTTGTAGATCGATGAATGGGGTTTCACTATGCACATATTATTACGCATCTAAAAGGCTACTAAGATCAGCTTTTAGTAGAACTTTACCTCGTTTAGTTTGGGCGTTATGACTTACCGGCCGAAATTATTATAGTTCACTATTCACAAATCAATTTTTCTGCATTATTTTTAGATCGATGAATGGGGTTTCACTATACACATATTATTACGCATCTGAAAGGCTACTAAGATCAACCTTTAGTAGAACTTTACCTCGTTTAGTTTGGGCGCTATGACTTACCGGCCGAAATTATTGTAATACCCTATTCACAAATCATTTTTTCTGCATTTTTTCTAGATCGATGAATGGGTTTTCATTATGTGCATATTATTACGCATCTAAAAGGCTACTAAGATCAGCTTTTAGTAGAGCTTTACCTCGTTTAGTTTGGGCGTTTTGCGTTTTGACTTAACGGCCGAAATTATTGTAATACCCTATTCACAAATCATTTTTTCTGCATTATTTCTAGATCGATGAATGGGGTTTTACTATGCACATATTATTACGCATCTAAAAGGCTACTAAGATCAGCTTTTAGTAGAACTTTACCTCGTTTAGTTTGGGCGTTATGACTTACCGGCCGAAATTATTATAGTTCACTATTCACAAATCAATTTTTCTGCATAATTTTTAGATCGATGAATGGGGTTTCACTATGCACATATTATTACGCATCTAAAAGGCTACTAAGATCAGTCTTTAGTAGAACTTTACCTCGTTTAGTTTGGGCGCTATGACTTACCGGCCGAAATTATTGTAATACCACATTCACAAATCATTTTTTCTGCATTTTTTCTAGATCGATGAATGGGGTTTCACTATGCGCATATTATTACGCATCTAAAAGGCTACTAAGATCAGCTTTTAGTAGAGCTTTACCTCGTTTAGTTTGGGCGTTTTGCGTTTTGACTTAACGGCCGAAATTATTGTAATACCCTATTCACAAATCATTTTTTCTGCATTATTTCTAGATCGATGAATGGGGTTTCACTATGCACATATTATTACGCATCTAAAAGGCTACTAATATCAGCTTTTAGTAGAACTTTACCTCGTTTAGTTTGGGCGTTATGACTTACCGGCCGAAATTATTATAGTTCACTATTCACAAATCAATTTTTCTGCATAAATTCTAGATCGATGAATGGGGTTTCACTATGCACATATTATTATGCATCTAAAAGGCTACTAAGATCAGCTTTTAGTAGAGCTTTACCTCGTTTAGTTTGGGCGTTTTGCGTTTTGACTTAACGGCCGAAATTATTGTAATACCCTATTCACAAATCATTTTTTCTGCATTATTTCTAGATCGATGAATGGGGTTTCACTATGCATATATTATTACGCATCTAAAAGGCTACTAAGATCAGCTTTTAGTAGAACTTTACCTCGTTTAGTTTGGGCGTTATGACTTACCGGCCGAAATTATTATAGTTCACTATTCACAAATCATTTTTTCTGCATAATTTCTAGATCGATGAATGGGGTTTCACTATGCACATATTATTACGCATCTAAAAGGCTACTAAGATCAGTCTTTAGAAGAACTTTACCTCGTTTAGTTTGGGCGCTTTGACTTACCGGCGAAATTATTATAGTTCACTATTCACAAATCATTTTTTCTGCATTATTTCTAGATCGATGAATGGGGTTTCACTATTTACATATTATTACGCATCTAAAAGGCTACTAAGATCAGCCTTTAGTAGAACTTTACCTCGTTTAGTTTGGGCGTTATGACTTACCGGCCGAAATTATTATAGTTCACTATTCACAAATCATTTTTTCTGCATTATTTCTAGATCGATGAATGGGGTTTCACTATGCACATATTATTACGCATCTAAAAGGCTACTAAGATCAGCTTTTAGTAGAACTTTACCTCGTTTAGTTTGGGCGTTATGACTTACCGGCCGAAATTATTGTAATAGCCTATTCAAAAATATTTTATTTGCATAATTTCTAGATCGATGAATGGGGTTTCACTATGCACATATTATTACGCATCTAAAAGGCTACTAAGATCAGCTTTTAGTAGAGCTTTACCTCGTTTAGTTTGGGCGTTTTGCGTTTTGACTTAACGGCCGAAATTATTGTAATACCCTATTCACAAATCATTTTTTCTGCATTATTTCTAGATCGATGAATGGGGTTTCACTATGCACATATTATTACGTATCTAAAAGGCTACTAAGATCAGCTTTTAGTAGAACTTTACCTCGTTTAGTTTGGGCGTTATGACTTACCGGCCGAAATTATTATAGTTCACTATTCATTAATCATTTTTTCTGCATAATTTCTAGATCGATGAATGGGGTTTCACTATGCACATATTATTACGCATCTAAAAGGCTACTAAGATCAGTCTTTAGAAGAACTTTACCTCGTTTAGTTTGGGCGCTTTGACTTACCGGCGAAATTATTATAGTTCACTATTCACAAATCATTTTTTCTGCATTATTTCTAGATCGATGAATGGGGTTTCACTATGCACATATTATTACGCATCTAAAAGGCTACTAAGATCAGCTTTTAGTAGAACTTTACCTCGTTTAGTTTGGGCGTTATGACTTACCGGCCGAAATTATTATAGTTCACTATTCACAAATCATTTTTTCTGCATAATTTCTAGATCGATGAATGGGGTTTCACTATGCACATATTATTACGCATCTAAAAGGCTACTAAGATCAGTCTTTAGAAGAACTTTACCTCGTTTAGTTTGGGCGCTTTGACTTACCGGCGAAATTATTATAGTTAACTATTCACAAATCATTTTTTCTGCATTATTTCTAGATCGATGAATGGGGTTTCACTATACACATATTATTACGCATCTAAAAGGCTACTAAGATCAGCCTTTAGTAGAACTTTACCTCGTTTAGTTTGGGCGTTATGACTTACCGGCCGAAATTATTATAGTTCACTATTCACAAATCATTTTTTCTGCATTATTTCTAGATCGATGAATGGGGTTTCACTATGCACATATTATTACGCATTTAAAAGGCTACTGAGATCAGCTTTTAGTAGAACTTTACCTTGTTTAGTTTGGGCGTTATGACTTACCGGCCGAAATTATTGTAATAGCCTATTCAAAAATATTTGATTTGCATAATTTCTAGATCGATGAATGGGGTTTCACTATGCACATATTATTACGCATCTAAAAGGCTACTAAGATCTGTTTTTAGTAGAGCTTTACCTCGTGTAGTTTGGGCGTTTTGCGTTTTGACTTAACGGCCGAAATTATTGTAATACCCTATTCACAAATCATTTTTTCTGCATTATTTCTAGATCGATGAATGGGGTTTCACTATGCACATATTATTACGCATCTAAAAGGCTACTAAGATCAGCTTTTAGTAGAGCTTTACCTTGTTTAGTTTGGGCGTTATTACTTACCGGCCGAAATTATTGTAGTACCCTATTCAAAATCATTTTTTCTGCATTATTTCTAGATCGATGAATGGGGTTTCACTATGCGCATATTATTTCGCATCTAAAAGGCTTCTAAGATCAGCTTTTAGTAGAACTTTACCTCGTTTAGTTTGGGCGCTATGACTTACCGGCCGAAATTATTATAGTTCACTATTCACAAATCATTTTTTCTGCATAATTTCTAGATCGATGAATGGGGTTTCACTATGCACATATTATTACGCATCTAAAAGGCTACTAAGATCAGTCTTTAGTAGAACTTTACCTCGTTTAGTTTGGCCGCTTTGACTTAACGGCGAAATTATTGTAGATCTGCAGAAGACTCAACCGTCTACTAAAATCCTCACCTCCATGACGACTGTCTGATGGTACTACTTATTTTTTCGTGTAAATACCAACTAAAATAAATAAAAGGTGTAATTTGGTACGCTACGGCACAGATTTAATATAAGTAACAATTCAATAAATATATATTAATCAAATACCTATTATGTTTCTATTCTATTTCTATTACTCACCACCCACAGCATGACCCTGCTTTCACATTCAATAGTTGAAAATAATGGTTTACATTTTTAAATAAAGGAAAAATTTAATGCTCCGAGCCGGATTCGAACCGGCGACCACAGGCATTCATTTGGCAGCATTGCGGTTTTTGGTGCGGGCAGGCATTTGGTGGCCGAACCGGATTGTTCTGATAGCTCAGTTGGTTAGTAGCGACGGGCCATGAATGGCTGTGGTCGCCGGTTCGAATCCGGCTCGGAGCATTAAATTTTTCAATTTTTCCTTTATTTAAAAATATATAATTTCGTTAGAAGCGTAACTGTTTAATACAAAATTAGTTTGTCTTTTACTCGGCTTATACATATTCTTTGCATTATGCACTTGATAAGTGTGATAGGAAACACTTATCATGTTGCATCGGCTAGACCAACGTGTCTTGCAGTCAAGAACCAGCTGAATTGTTTTGCCAAACTCTTGCTGAATATAACTTTGAAGCAAATCATTTTTGGTAGGAGAATTTCAAAAAAGTTTGACGCATTTTCTTAGTTTTTATATAATCATTTGGTATTCTGTCGCCAAATAATAATCATTACAACTGCACAACTAAAACAATTAGCAATGTAAACAAACAAATGGCCGCCTCCCCGCACGCATGTACTTCTTTCTCAGTCACTCGACACTGTTCTATATTATCTGTCCCGCTAGTCACCTTTCGTTAATATTCGGAAATACTCGGATTAGTTTAGCCGCCCAATCCCGTCAATCCCGAACGGGATCCCGTCATATTATGCGTCGGGATTGATCCCGAAAAATTACACTGGATCTCGTGGGATCGGGATTGCATTAGGACTGTCCTAAAACTCATATGCCTTATCTTTAGTTTTCCTAACATCGTATGTTTTTTTTTCCATAATGTTATATTTCCTAACGTCACTTGCCGTATTGATTATTCAAATATTCATCCTAACATTATGTGCCATAATAGTCATATATCATAATTATCAGTAAGCCTAATGATCGTTAACCCTATTGATTATTTTTCCTAACTTTGTACGGCCTATTGTAGTTTGTCCCATATTTGTGTGTGTGTTGTTTGATAGTCGTGCAGCGAGTCGACGCCACCCCGCTGCGCGGGGTGTCTATTTCTAGTCTGAGGGACACAAGTGAACCCTAACGTCCCTTAGGTCATTCAGGGCAATCATTACATAATGAATAAATATTGTTATGGCTATTGATAGTTAGGGCTAATGCCCATTAGGACAACAACACTTAGGATAAATGACATGAAGTGAAACGTTATTAGGGATTTCGAGGAATATGCAAAATAACATTAAGGATATTAATAATTATGATAAAATGATTCGGGCAAATGAGTTTTAGGGCAATCATTACATTATGGAAAATGATGGTTATAGCCATTGATTGTTAGGGCATTAATGCCCATTAGGACAAAACAGTTCGGGCCAGTGATTTTAGGACAAACGATGTTAGGGATCGCGAGGGAGAGCCTAAACTTATAACACCCCTCTCTTTGCGTTGGGGGTTAAAAATATTACGGGTTAGGTACTCAAAACCATTTTTCAACTCAGTGGTCCATTTGTGTGAAATTGGACTCTTAAGGTGGTTTATTGCTTTCAATACAAAACTTTATTTGACATTCGCAGGGTAACGGCGTGATATTTTAAGAAAGTTATGTAACAAACTTTATGTGCCATAATAGTCAATAGGAAAGCCAATCTATGAGTTTGTTACATAAGTTTCTTAAAATATCACACCGTTAGCCTGTGCGTAGTTAAGCGCGTGCGTTTCGATGTAAGAAACACGGAACCCTACACTGCGCGTGGCCCGACACGCACTTGGCGCTGGCGCTCTCGCTAGCGCTAACCGCGCGAGCTTCAGTACTGCCGATGACCCATTGCGCTAGTACACATTAGAACTGATCCTGACATTTTCTCTGTTTCTCATATTTCTTGTTGTTACTGAGTAATCGAATACATTGTTGTTACGTTTGCGTAGCTGCGCTCTGAGTCGAGACCTGTCTGAGAAAAGTTGGACAAAAAAAATAGTATATTTCGATGCCAGTGCGGAAAGTATGTCATTACCTAAGAATAACATTTCCGCACGTGTATCGAACGACGTTTTTTGATAGAGTTGCAAAAAAATAAGAAAAACAACAAGTAAGGAATTCGAAACTTTTATATTATTAATTCTGTAACATCATTGGATAGTCGCCATCAGATATATCGGGGCGGCCAAAGTGCTTATAAATATCTGAACACGTCTCTAATACCTTGACAATAGAGACGTGTGTTCAGATATTTGTGAGCACTTTGGCCGTCCCGATATGATGGCGACTGCAATACAGTTGAAAAATAATGAAGTTTTTCAAATATACAATACAATACAAATACACTTTATTGCACACCTCACACAAACAAAGCAGTTAAAAAGAGAAACAATACAATAACATGTAGTAGAGGTAGACAACAGGCGGTCTTATCGCTGAAGAGCGATCTCTTCCAGACAGTCTTTGGGTATCGGAGAAAGAGATAAAACTAGATTAAGTATGTAGTAGGTGGTGCGGAGATTATAATAAGCCAAAAATCAAAATAATTATATTAATACAAGTACATAAATAGCTCTATATATAAACATACATACACAATCATACATATATACAAATAATACAGTTTTATCTTATTTATTTTTATTGATATAATAATTATATTCATATTCATATTATTTATGACGTGGCGTGAACAAAAACTTTTTATTTCGCAACGCACAACTTTTGTACCACCTGTACGCAGGCAAAATCAGGTCTCCAACACGGAACCCAAAAGAAAAGTGACGTTGAGATACTCTTTTTAACCGACTTCAAAAAAAGGAGGAGGTTATCAATTCGAACTAATTTTTTTTTTTTTGTATGTATGTTACTCGATATCTCCGAGAACTGTGAACCGATTTTAATTTTAATTTTTTTAATCGAAAGGGTATAACTCCGAGTTGGTCCCTTGCGTTGAAGTTGGTTTTATTTTTTGTTAAAAAGTTTTATGGTATCAGGTCAAATAAATCCAGTTTGCAAGGCATTCTTTTTAAATACGTTAGTATTTAAAAAGGCTAACAACTCAGCAATAAAAATGGCTTTGAAACTAGAAGAGAGCCCAAATCTCTCTGATAAAAGAGGAACCAATCCGAAAAAAAATATAGACCGCGATCCTATTATAAAACATATTGAGAGTTTTAATCCGGCTATATCACACTATCGAAGAGTACATGCTCCAAAACGTCGCTATTTACCATGTGATATGTCGGGCTCAAAGCCTCTATGATGATTTTTGCAAACGTAATGGTAAAACATGTTCATATGATCTTTATGGAGAAACAGTAAAAAGCATGAATATATCGTTTGCCAAACTCGGACATGAAGAGTGCGACCAATGTGAGAAATTTAAAATAGATAACCCGGAGCATATGATTCTACGTCATTTCAAATGCGATGAATGTAAAGAGTATGAAATCCATATGCAGAAAGCTAAGAATGCTCGCTCTGAGTATCAGTCTTGTGAGAGTAACGAGGAAACGAAATATTACTCATCTGATTTGCAAAAGGTAAGTATGCTTCCGCGAATGGAATGAATTAAATCGGTTATGTTTTGCCCAAGACTAATTGCGTTTAATGAAAGTTTTGTGCCTGTTGGCCCAATTAAAGATCCTCCGTTAGCAGTTTTATGGCATGAAGTCATTTCAGGTCGTAAAAAAGAGGACATTGTTTGTGCTTTTCGAATGTTCTTCATGGAAGTCAGAGATGTTAAGAACGTGGTAGGGTTGTTTCGCCGGTTACGCGACCACCTTCGGTTGGCGACCACTTGACCGACTAGGCTTCTTTAACTAAAGATATTATCATTTCTACAAACCAATAAGATAAAGTATCAATTATAAACTATTTTTGAATAGTTTCATTTTAAGTATATTATTACTTTAAAACCGACACCTTAACCCAAAACGAGGAAAAAAAACTTTAGTTTCACATGGCCTCCGTAACGTGTTGACGTGCAGTGAAACTGTAAAAATTATTAACACGACATTTGGCGCGCAAAGGTAAGTTATGTCACTTAATTTTAGTATTAAACTGAATTTTGTAGTTTCATTGCTTAAATGATTTACTTACGGTAAGGATTTCGTTAATTTTCGGCATATTATAACAATAGAATTCAGTAAAATCAAGTGTAAGTTTTATCTCTTTCTCCGATACCCAAAGGTTGTCTGGAAGAGATCGCTCTTCAGCGATAAGACCGCCTGTTGTCTACCTCTACCTACATGTTATTGTATTGTTTCTCTTTTTAACTGCTTTGTTTGTGTGAGGTGTGCAATAAAGAGTATTTGTATTGTATTGTATTGTAAAATGTGGTGGTCGGTAACCCAAATGAATAATTGCTTATTAGGTTAGATAGCGACCACATACTTTTCTACGAATCCATGAATTGCCATTCCCGCCAAGGCCAAGGTATAGTTAGTGTTTTTCTCCAAAAAGGCGAGGAAAATAATGAATATTTTCAATACAACCTGAAATTAACAAAACTAGCTCCCTTCCCTCCCTACTTATTTTTTAACGCACACGCACGCGCATTTTTTTGCGCGTTTGTTTTTTTTGTCTGTTTCTTAACGCATCAAAGTGCTCTGTTATGAGTTTTACGCGCTCCGCGCGTGGTATACTCTCGCATTACACTATTAATAGTCAGCCGCTCTCTCGCACTCAAACCATAAAGGATCTGGGGGTAATATTCGACCCTGGCTTAACCTTTCACGCTCATATGCGGTCACTGGCCGCCGAGGGTTTTAAACGTCTTGGCTTTGTCATGCGGAACTGTAAGGACTTCACGCATATGGGAGCGATCAAGTTACTTTACTCCGCCCTCGTAAGATCCAAGTTGGAAGCCAGCGCCTGTGTGTGGAACCCGCACGAAGTAACCTACACGCTAATGCTCGAGAAAGTACAGAAACGGTTCTTACGTTCTCTTTTTAAAATGTCGTACAACTACTACCCCTTCATGTACCCTACGGCCTACCTGCAGGGCACTCTTGGGTATAACTCCCTAGCGACGCGCAGGTTGTTTGACCAAGTTATCACGATCCTCCGGATCTTGCGCAGTCGTCTTGATTGCCCATCCCTGCACGGCGAGGCCTGCCGACTATTCGTCCCTGATAGACGATCCCGGTTCCGCGTAGGCCAGCTGCGCCTCTTCGCCGTACCGCTAGCGCGCACGGTCTCGCGCCGTAACTCTCCTGTATGCCGCGCTCTACACGCCCTCAATAGGCTTAGTGCGGGGCAACTCTCCTGCGATTTATTTGCGGATGGCTGGATGGTTATTGCAAGAGAATGCCTGAAACTGTGTGAGAGTATTACGTAGTACCTACTTAATGAATTTTTATCTTGTAATTAATGTATTTTATTTCACGTATAATGTATTGTTGACATAAGTATTTTGTAAGAAACTTGTAATGACTTAGGATCTTCCTGTAATATTGCACTTTTCTTTATTAAATAAATTGAAATTGAATTGAATTGAATTGAATTAAAAGTGCACGGCCTGACTCATAATGCCAATTTCTGTCGAAATAATGTTTTAATACAAAATACATCAAAATCAATTACCGTGATTGATTCAAATGGGTGATTATTAATTATGTTGGTATTTAAAATGAATGTATTTTTAATTAGATTTAAATCTAAACAACTTTCAGTTCATTTTGAATTCAGTTTTGTGAGTTATTTTTTTCCTATTTGAAACTATTTGAGACAATTTTAAATACGCCACTTCTGTGACTTCTACAAATAAACAGTAATGCCATTAAAAAAAAAAGTATGTAGCATGCTACAGTCGATGCAATTTGTCACACCAACTTGCTATGGTCGGAATGAAAAGTATGTATCGCTGTCTCACTTCACGTACAAGAGCGGAAAACAGGGCCACGATTCCATTTGTCTTATTTGACAGAAAAGGTCATCCCTAGAATATTGCATTTGATTGATGTCTTTCATTCTGATTTTGAAGGACAGATACATAAAAACCAGACATTGTTTTATCCTAACCTACACGATTTTTCTCGCACTATACCTCTTGTTCTAAGTTTTCTAAGAGAGAGACGAATAGTGCGAGAAAAATCGAGAGTGTGTCGCGGCCGTGTCATGACTCATGATAGACGTGCAGGTGTTATTTTCAATGCTTTTACCTAGTGAACTGTGGCTGTGAGTGTGGATAGCGCCTATGATCATTAAAAGTACATATTAAGTGTGACAATACTCTCTTTATATGTTTTAAATGAAACGCTGCGTTTCCCGAGAGCCCTGAAAAACCCGTGATTTTATTCTATAGTCCCGATTCTTAGCTAGGTCTAAAAACCGGGACTTTAGACTTCCCTGGAGCAAACCCTGTAGTTAAACACAAATCAAAACTAGTTATCATCATGAACCAAAAAAGTTCATTTTTCAGATGGCACCCTCCAAAAGAGCAACACCCAAAACAAAAAAAAAATAGAAGATATTCGAGAACATGGAAAGGGAATAAGGGACACTTGTCGGCTCTATGGGATACCTCGAACTACTATACAGGATCAACTTAGTGGAAAAAGAAAGGACGCTGTTGAAACGAGAGGGCCAGATCCTGTACTAGGGCTAGAAGGTGAAAAGCAGATCAAAGACTGGCTTTTAAATATTGCAAAGTGTGGATTCCCAATCAAGAAGCAGGAGCTTCTAGATACAGTACAAAAAATTGTTCAGGACCAAGGGACGCCGAATCCCTTCAAGGACGGTCGTCCTGGACAAACCTGGTACTCAAATTTCCTAAAGCGCCATACCGAGTTGTTTGTTCGGACTTCGGAAAGCATAAAGAGAGCTAAAGCCAGGGTAAGTGAAAAATCAATTAGAACCTGGTTTCAAGAACTGAAGAGATTCCTAACGGATTCTCACTATGAGGACATACTGGAATGCCCAGACCGTATCTTTAACGGCGACGAAAGTGGCTTCTCAATGTGCCCGAAGACAGGCAAATTTTTAGCGCCAAAAGGATATCGCAACCTGTTCCAGGTTAACTCGGGAAACGAAAAAGACACCTGAACTGTTTTGGTCACTTTTAACGCTAATGCCCAAATAAGTCCGCCGCTGGTTGTTTTTCCGTACCTGCGTCCACCACGTGCGGTTGTTGAAAGCATGCCCGAAGAATGGTGTCTCGGGAAGTCTGAAAGTGGATGGATGCGGTCGGATGTATTCTTCGAATACATCACCAATGATTTTAACAATTGGCTAGACCGCAACTGTATAAAAAAACCAATACTGCTGCTGGTTGACGGCCACAGATTGCACATGTCACTAGCATTGAGTACCATGTGCGAAAAACTTGGTATCATTATATATGCACTCCCTCCTAACACCACCCATATGCTTCAGCCAGCAGATGTAAGCGTTTTTGGGCCGTTAAAGTCCTCCTGGGTGACGGTCATTAGAATTTTTTTATCGAAACCAGAAAATGTGAACGCATCAGTCAGCAAAACCAACTTTTGCCAGTTGTTCAAGGACACTCTTGAAGAGTCGAATATGACCCAAAATATCAAAAGCGGGTTTAAAAAATGTGGGCTATATCCTTTTAATCCCGATGCTGTAGATTACACCAAATGTGTCCTAAATAATCTACAAAATTTTCGTAACGGGCCCACGGTAAACACAAACCAAATTACTAAGGATGACCTAGTTAGCACCAGAAAAGTACTGAATCACCTGAGACCTACATTAAAACAAAAAAAAAACAAAGTCGGGATCATTTTAAAGGAGCTGCGTAAATTAGAAAAGCCCACGAGTGAGTGTAATGTGTGTTCCGAAGAAGATACAACAGATAGTTCATTTAACCAATCGACATCTTTTGAAATGGAATGCTCCACACATGGTGTGTCACTAGTAGACCCATCTTTGCCGATTTTAATAGATATCAGTGGCGATTCATCATATCTAAACAACGAAAACAGAACCGAAGAAGTGAAATCTGGTAACGAAGTTTCTACAGCAAAATCTCATACAATTGATGTCACAGCAGAAATTCATCCTGTTCCTCAGTCCATTTGTCGAGGTGTAACCGTAACTGATCGTTCATGCACTAATGATAACAACAAGATTGAAAAAACTAGTTCTGAGTATGACATTTCCATAGCTGGATTTTATACAGTTAGTGTCACAGCGGATATTCAACCACTTTCTGACGAGATGACTCATCCCGAAGTGGCAGTCATTACTCATGAACTGATAACTGATGATCAGGGAGCGTACATTTCATGCCGATGACAGGCGTATGACGTCAAGCTACATACAGGATGGAAAAAGTTTGAAAAGGGCAACGGCATAACGAACGTTTATTTATCCGTGCCCAATAATGGAAAATGTGATTAATAAATGATTAATCACTGTTATCTAATCAACCTCTTCCGTTTAAGTAGATCTAATATATTGACACTTGAGAGGGACATTGAAAGAACTTTATCTGACATTGTCACATCAAAGTTTACTCTTTGTCACAAATAGGAGACATGCGGAAACAACATTTCAGTTAAATTTAATAAGATCAGGAAATTTAATGCTTTGCTAGTGGCCTAGGTCGCCATGGAGGCTATAAAATTATTGTGCCAAATAAATCCATGTTTAGTTATAGATAAACAAATTTATTGTTCCTGCTATCAGCAAAGTTTGCCACCAAAAGCAAGCAACATCAAATTACATTACACAACACAAAGAACATGAGGAACATAAAGAAACACAGTTTGATTTTAACATGGACTTGACCAATTTCATGATAGCATCGATAGACACGTTGTTGTGGCCTATAAGTAATTAAAAATAAAATAAAATATTAGTTACTAAATACGTTTACGGTTACTAAGTCGTGTCACTTCGTTTTTTGAATCATCCTGTGTGTTTATATGAATACGTCATTATGACGAAACCGGCATGAAATGTACGCTCCCTGCTGATGATGATGACACCAGTTTATCGACGGCGACGGTCCCTATAACAAGTACTGGTGTGGGTACAGAAATTGGTTCATTAATTTCTTTGAATGATGATAGTGCTTTGATTACTCTAGACGATGATAGTTGTTTAATTTCCCGGGATAATGTGATCGTCATACCTACCCAAAGAGTAATAGCATCAGAGATTGATGCGTTCAGTAGACATTTATTTGTTCCTGAACCGCTACCACGAGAAAAATCAAACCAAGTAAAAACACCCGCTGCAATATCAAGTAGCGCATGGCGAAAGTTTTACGAGGACAAAGAAAACTTGAAAGCAGAAAAACAGGCGGCAATACTAATAAGAAAACAAGAAAGATTATAAATAGCTAAAAAAAAGAAAAAGAAAGATCTAAAGCCGAAACCTAGGAGTCGAAGAAGCAAAAGTAAGAAAAACAATAAAAACGATACTTTAAAAGAAATTTGTACAGAATGTGATAATATTTTGATTAGTGATGCTGAAGATGATGAAGAAAATAATGTTGGGTGCGATTTTTGTCACAGATGGTATCATCTAAAGTGTACAATGTTTGTTGGATTGTCATATACCGAGGTGGTGTAAAGAACTTTTAAATGTAGTGTGTGCATTGCTGACCAAGACTAAATTAACTAAATAGGTTAAACGATTTTAAGTCCATATGATTAGGGTAAGAAATATGGTGATTTGCGCCTAATAAAGGGTCAGACTATATATTATACTAAATGGTAATGTGATTCCTTTAAAATGTTAGTTAAACACTGCACTCTGCTAGAAAACATAGGTAATTTTGTGTACTTTTTGAAGAATTAAACAATACTATGAATATTGTTGTAATATATTTATGTAAGATACAGTAAAAAATTAAATATGATTGCTATTATTATATTTGAGTCTTTATTAATGTTGACAATATGTCATTTCTGATAAAATTATGTCGTGGGTAGTGCATACATTGTTTGAAGCACTATACGCATTATCCAGCAAGCTTTCAACGAGCTGAACATCAACATCGCTACCATGAAAATCGAAACTAGAAGGTTCCCGTATCTGTATCTCTGTCACTCGAGTTTAATAAGTGTGATAGAGACGGAATACCCGAACTTCAAATTTCGAATTTCGTGATTATAGCTCATGTTGCTGGAAACGACTCCATACAGGCATCCAGCGATTTAATCCACGCAGAAAAGACCGAATGCGGCGAGCTGCCGAGGAAGGTCAAAGGGAATCCAGTACGGGGTACCTAATCTGGGTTTTGCCGGGCGCCACGCATCCGGCACTTATCCAGGCGAGCCGAAATCACGCGGCACATTGCATGCAGTCCACGATGCACGTCATATCCTCCTACATCGATGTCGGACCGCAATGGAAGCGTGTTGGTTGCGTGCGTATAGACTGTAAAGACAGATTTTACAACTTCACCTTCGACTTCAGTTTGGTGGAATATTGCTGAATAATTTCGTATAGACACCAGCGCTTTTAAAATCCTAACGAGGTCTAGTTTTCTCTCCGAGTAGAAAATTCATATGGCAGTCGCTTTTGTAAAACTAGTGCAGTGCCTTGCTTACGCCAAATCTTGGGTTACGGTATTAAAGCGGACTCCGAGCTTCTTTATGGTGGAACTGGGAAAATTGTAAGGAGGACGATGAACTAATAATAATTAGTAACATATAGACAATTTGTCAGTACAACATGTCGAAGTCATAATTGGGTGTAGCGTACAGATGTTACAATCCGACCACATGTGCATACATTTTCTCAGTACAACTCGTTTGACAGTTGGATGATAGGTTATTTCACAAATATTTGTAAACATTGTTAATGCGTGTTTGGTTATTATCAAAAATTTTGACTCGTGGTGACTAGAAAAGTGATAAATAGAATGAACGCCACTGGAAATTCTTGGCGATGTGAGTACAAACCTGTTCACATCATTATTAAATAAAGAAAATAACTTGGCAGGCCTATAAAAATTTCATCTTATGAAAAGGATTTTTACAGTACACATGGTGCTACTTTCCCGCACTAGTGCGGAAAAGAGCACTTTTCGTGCATATGTCGAAACTTTAAAGTGCCATATGTACAGTAAAACGTTGTACGATACACGTGCGAATAGGTAATTCGCAACTCGTGTCGAATTAAAACACTCCCTTCGGTCGTGTTTTAATTTATCACCACTCGTTGCGAATTTCCTATTTTCGGCACTTGTATCGTAAATAACTATTTCCTCGCAAAAGGTGTTGAAAAACGTCGTATGAAACGCGTGAGCTTTGATAATTACATCAGAGGCGGAATTATAGACGCGAGCCGCAGGTGTACATAGTGTACATACCTCACTTGTATCACAATGTACTATTTAAAAGTTGGTCGCTAACCAGTTAAGAGGTGGTCGCAAACCGCCGAAAGCGGTCGCTATCTAGCGAATTGTCTATTTTGGAACCTTTTCTATATTTTTGACTAATCTATGGATGAAAGTGCTATATTTTATTGTTGGTTTCAAAACTAGACTATACTCCGGGCCTATACGAATACCATCTATTATGCGTGTACATTTAATTTATGTATATATTTACTAATCTAAAGTGACCAACTCGGCTAAGTGGTCGCTAACCGGCGAACCGACCCTACTGTGGGTGGCTAGATAATTGCGCTGGACAGAATAAAAACTGTCTTATATAGTTCACTTGATTAACTCCGATGAGTTAAGATCCGACACTATCAATCTCAAATATGTTGAACCAGGGCATACATTTATGTCCGCCGATAATTTTCATCATCAGGTGGAACTTTCCATGAAAAAAATAGTTAAAATATACGACTTCAAAGACTTTGTGACTAAAGTTGAAAAAGCAGCAAACAGTGGCAAAGTAAAAGTGCAAGAAATGAAATTGAACGATTTTTTGTTTTTAAAGACGGTACGGCACCTAAAAAACAATTTGCCCAAGCCACGGCCCTATTTACACGACATCGTGGAAATAAAATTTACTAAAGGCGAGTATACATTTGACTACAAAACGAAATTTCAAGGCAACCCTATCATGCTGGATTTCATTAAAGCAAACATTATAAAAAATGGCTTTCCATTGCCTAAATTCAACGCTGCGCCTAGATGAGTCACCTCAAAAAGGAAGGAAGATATTATTAAGCGTCTTGGAAAATTGATGCCTCCAAATAGGCTTAAATTTTAAAAAGATCTACCGATTAATGAAAAAGCTTCAAATCTGATAGAGGAGCATGACAATTAACTAAGTAAGCAGTGTATTTAGTTTTAAAATAAATTTAGTTTTAAATTTAGTTGTAAAAAACTACAGGCATCTCATTAAGTTAAGGATTAAGTACTTAGTGCAATCTAATTACCTCATTTTAGTTTTTTTCATATTAGTTACTCAAAGATCTCAGTAATCAAATTGTGGTTAAGTTTAGTTTTATGTTATATTATTTCTCAAAGAGCTCTAAAATTATTTCATTTGTTTTTTTCTTGAATTTCATGTACGGGTACCGCAATTAATAATTGATTAACAATTAGGTACTCATAGTAATCTCATTGTGGTTAAGTTTAGTTTTATGTTAACTACATTATTTCTCGAAGATCTGTAAAAGTATCTCATTTGTTTTTTTAAATAAATAATTATGATTCTTAGTTGTAATTTTATGAATTCCTTTAAAGAGATATAAATTATAATTTTACTATCTTAACTAAGCAAAAAAACCACAAGTACGCAATTGTCCTTTTTCGGCTTCTAGATTGTTTAGTGACATAAGCATAACTGTGTACATGTGTTTTTCTTTCTAAGTCATCGTAATGCAATATTGTCACAAAAAACATAAGTACGCACTTATGATATTTCTTATTAGAAACGATATATTATTTTTATTTATTCTAAGAGGCAGTAACTGTTTTCTATAAATAACTTATTAAAATAAATAGATAATCGAATAATTTACATTGTGTAAAAATTCTACAGTGTTATTTTATTCATAAACAAAAGTTTCAACTTTGTACTTTGAATTAATCCTATTTTAGCAGGAGTGCAAAGTTTTTCGGCTTTTTCTCGAAACATACTTTTTGTCACTTAAGGTTTTTTTTCCTTAAGGCGGTAGTATTACCTAAATTATTTACTATTATTGGTGTATCGTGTATTTATAAAAACAATATCGAATGTTGCCTTTGGAAACTTAAAACGTGCTTGCAGTAAGAAAAAACACCTCTTCTTCGACAGGCGTTTCGGCAGCTATTCCGTTCCATTCAGACAACTTATTAAGAACGGTTTTTCAATATTCAATATTAAAAAATAAACGTTTTATAATGATGAAGAGGTAAGTAATAAAATATGAAATATGTATATTTTTCGTATTCTTACATTAACAGTAGGTTTATATGTTGATTACGACGATTAAAGGAAACTAATATTAAAACTCCTCAATAAGTATTCATGAAATGGAACAAGTATACATTTTAATTGGTAACGGAAAAGTACTAGTTCGCGAAAACTAACTTTCCGCATCCGCACGTTAGGCACTTGTCCCACCGCCGGCGAGTAGCGAGTACTCTCATATTAATTTTTACTCGCTTTTACTCGCGCGAGTAAGAATTACTATGAGAGTACTCGCTACTCGCCGGCGGTGGGACAAGTGCCTTAAACAGCTACATAAGTTTATAGCACTTTTTGAGCAACTGCATTCAACATAGTATGTTTTGCCTAACCTATTTATCGGAGTCTTCGTTTTGATGATGAATGATGATGAAAAAATATTTTTGAATAGGGTAAGGGTATTACAATAATTTCGGCCGGTAAGTAATAACGCCCAAACTAAACGAGGTAAAGCTCTACTAAAAGCTGATCTTAGAAGCCTTTTAGATGCGAAATAATATGCGCATAGTGAAACCCCATTCATCGATCTAGAAATAATGCAGAAAAAATGATTTGTGAATAGTGAACTATAATAATTTCGGCCAATAAGTCATAGCGCCCAAACTAAACGAGGTAAAGTTCTACTAAAAGCTGATCATAGTAGCCTTTTAGATGCGTAATAATATGTGCATAGTGAAACCCCATTCATCGATCTAGAAATAATGCAGAGAAAATGATTTGTGAATAGTGAACTATAATAATTTCGGCCGGTAAGTCATAGCGCCCAAACTAAACGAGGTAAAGTTCTACTAAAGACTGATCTTAGTAGCCTTTTAAATGCGTAATAATATGTGCATAGTAAAACCCCATTCATCGATCTAGAAATTATGCAGAAAAAATGATTTGTGAAAAGTGAACTATAATAATTTCGGCCGGTAAGTCATAACGCCCAAACTAAACGAGGTAAAGTTCTAATAAAAGCTGATCTAAGTAGCCTTTTAGATGCGTAATAATATGTGCATAATGAAACCCCATTCATCGATCTAGAAATTATGCAGAAAAAATGATTTGTGAATAGTAAACTATAATAATTTCGGCCGGTAAGTCATAACGCCCAAACTAAACGAGGTAAAGTTCTACTAAAGGCTGATCTTAATGGCCTTTTAGATGCGTAATAATATGTGTATAGTAAAACCCCATTCATCGATCTAGAAATAACGCAGAAAAAATGATTTGTGAATAGGGTATTACAATAATTTCGGCCGTTAAGTCATAGCGCCCAAACTAAACGAGGTAAAGTTCTACTAAAAGCTGATCTTAGAAGCCTTTTAGATGCAAAATAATATGCGCATAGTGAAACCCCATTCATCGATCTAGAAATAATGCAGAAAAAATGATTTTGAATAGGGTACTACAATAATTTCGGCCGGTAAGTAATAACGCCCAAACTAAACGAGGTAAAGCTCTACTAAAAGCTGATCTTAGAAGCCTTTTAGATGCGAAATAATATGCGCATAGTGAAACCCCATTCATCCATCTAGAAATAATGCAGAAAAAATGATTTGTGAATAGTGAACTATAATAATTTCGGCCGGTAAGTCATAGCGCCCAAACTAAACGAGGTAAAGTTCTACTAAAAGCTGATCTTAGAAGCCTTTTAGATGCAAAATAATATGCGCATAGTGAAACCCCATTCATCGATCTAGAAATAATGCAGAAAAAATGATTTTGAATAGGGTACTACAATAATTTCGGCCGGTAAGTAATAACGCCCAAACTAAACGAGGTAAAGCTCTATTAAAAGCTGATCTTAGTAGCCTTTTAGATGCGTAATAATATGTGCATAGTGAAACCCCATTCATCGATCTAGAAATAATGCAGAAAAAATGATTTGTGAATAGGGTATTACAATAATTTCGGCCGTTAAGTCAAAACGCAAAACGCCCAAACTAAACGAGGTAAAGCTCTACTAAAAGCTGATCTTAGTAGCCTTTTAGATGCGTAATAATATGTGCATAGTGAAACCCCATTCATCCGTCTAGAAATTATGCACAAAAAATGATTTGTGAATAGTGAACTATAATAATTTCGGCCGGTAAGTCATAACGCCCAAACTAAACGAGGTAAAGTTCTACTAAAAGCTGATCTTAGTAGCCTTTTAGATGCGTAATAATATTTGTATAGTAAAACCCCATTCATCGATCTAGAAATAATGCAGAAAAAATGATTTGTGAATAGTGAACTATAATAATTTCGCCGGTAAGTCATAGCGCCCAAACTAAACGAGGTAAAGTTTTACTAAAGACTGATCTTAGTAGCCTTTTAGATGCGTAATAATATGTGCATAGTGAAACCCTATTCATCGATCTAGAAATTATGCAGAAAAAATGATTTGTGAATAGTGAACTATAATAATTTCGGCCGGTAAGTCATAACGCCCAAACTAAACGAGGTAAAGTTCTACTAAAAGCTGATCTTAGTAGCCTTTTAAATGCGTAATAATATGTGCATAGTGAAACCCCATTCATCCGTCTAGAAATTATGCACAAAAAATGATTTGTGAATAGTGAACTATAATAATTTCGGCCGGTAAGTCATAACGCCCAAACTAAACGAGGTAAAGTTCTACTAAAAGCTGATCTTAGTAGCCTTTTAGATGCGTAATAATATTTGTATAGTAAAACCCCATTCATCGATCTAGAAATAATGCAGAAAAAATGATTTGTGAATAGTGAACTATAATAATTTCGCCGGTAAGTCATAGCGCCCAAACTAAACGAGGTAAAGTTTTACTAAAGACTGATCTTAGTAGCCTTTTAGATGCGTAATAATATGTGCATAGTGAAACCCTATTCATCGATCTAGAAATTATGCAGAAAAAATGATTTGTGAATAGTGAACTATAATAATTTCGGCCGGTAAGTCATAACGCCCAAACTAAACGAGGTAAAGTTCTACTAAAAGCTGATCTTAGTAGCCTTTTAGATGCGTAATAATATGTGCATAGTGAAACCCCATTCATCGATCTAGAAATAATGCAGAAAAAATGATTTGTGAATAGGGTATTACAATAATTTCGGCCGTTAAGTCAAAACGCAAAACGCCCAAACTAAACGAGGTAAAGCTCTACTAAAAGCTGATCTTAGTAGCCTTTTAAATGCGTAATAATATGCGCATAGTGAAACCCCATTCATCGATCTAGAAAAAATGCAGAAAAAATGATTTGTGAATAGGGTATTACAATAATTTCGGCCGGTAAGTCATAACGCCCAAACTAAACGAGGTAAAGCTCTACTAAAAGCTGATCTTAGTAGCCTTCTAGATGCGTAATAATATGTGCATAGTAAAACCCCATTCATCGATCTAGAAATTATGCAGAAAAAATGATTCGTGAATAGTGAACTATAATAATTTCGGCCGGTAAGTCGTAACGCCCAAACTAAACGAGGTAAAGCTCTACTAAAAGCTGATCTTAGTAGCCTTCTAGATGCGTAATAATTTGCGCATAGTGAAACCCCATTCATCGATCTACAAATAATGCAGAAAAATTATTTTTGAATAGGGTATTACAATAATTTTGGCCGGTAAGTCAAAACGCAAAACGCCCAAACTAAACGAGGTAAAGCTCTACTAAAAGCTGATCTTAGTAGACTTTTTGATGCGTAATAATATGCGCATAGTGAAACCCCATTCATCGATCTACAAATAATGCAGAAAAAATGATTTGTGAATAGTGAACTATAATGATTTCGCCGGTAAGTCATAGCGCCCAAACTAAACGAGGTAAAGTTTTACTAAAGACTGATCTTAGTAGCCTTTTAGATGCGTAATAATATGTGCATAGTGGAACCCTATTCATCGATCTAGAAATTATGCAGAAAAAATGATTTGTGAATAGTGAACTATAATAATTTCGGCCGGTAAGTCATAACGCCCAAACTAAACGAGGTAAAGTTCTACTAAAAGCTGATCTTAGTAGCCTTTTAGATGCGTAATAATATGTGCATAGTGAAACCCCATTCATCGATCTAGAAATAATGCAGAAAAAATTATTTGTGAATAGGGTATTACAATAATTTCGGCCGTTAAGTCAAAACGCAAAACGCCCAAACTAAACGAGGTAAAGCTCTACTAAAAGCTGATCTTAGTAGCCTTTTAAATGCGTAATAATATGCGCATAGTGAAACCCCATTCATCGATCTAGAAAAAATGCAGAAAAAATGATTTGTGAATAGGGTATTACAATAATTTCGGCCGGTAAGTCATAACGCCCAAACTAAACGAGGTAAAGCTCTACTAAAAGCTGATCTTAGTAGCCTTCTAGATGCGTAATAATATGTGCATAGTAAAACCCCATTCATCGATCTAGAAATTATGCAGAAAAAATGATTCGTGAATAGTGAACTATAATAATTTCGGCCGGTAAGTCGTAACGCCCAAACTAAACGAGGTAAAGCTCTACTAAAAGCTGATCTTAGTAGACTTTTAGATGCGTAATAATATGCGCATAGTGAAACCCCATTCATCGATCTACAAATAAAGCAGAAAAAATGATTTGTGAAAAGTGAACTATAATAATTTCGGCCGGTAAATCATAACGCCCATACTAAACGAGGTTGAGCTCTTTTAAAAGCTGATCTTTGTAGGCTTTTGTATACGTATCTACCTATATGTTATACTATGTGCATAGCTAAACTTATTTCATTGATCTAGAAAAAATATTAAAAAAAATATGATATAGAATTAGATTAATGGTAATTAATAACGCCCACACCAAACGATGTACAGCTCTACTAAAAGCTGATCGGAATAGTTTTTTTTAATAAAAGACAGTTGAGAAGTTTTAACAGATTATTGAGGACTTCTTAATTTGTTTGGTTTTTTTTTTACTGTGAAGTTAGCGGCTAAAGTTGGCGGCCAATGTTGGCAGCATATTACCTACAATTTTGAGGTTATGTTATTGTTTATATTGTTCGAGAGTCCTAATAAAAAAGATTTTAGGTACATACATATTTAATACTCACGTCGAAATGATCTTCATAACAATATAAACTACTCAAGCACGATACATTATCTCTCCTCATCGCCTTACACCACTTTATCCTTATATTTGCACCTTTGGGCATATGAAGATATTTGCAGTATTAATGTTATTTTCACACATAAGGACAATACAATATTTAAAATAAGCTTTTATGTGCTCTTCCATTACAATAAGTTGATCTTATAAGCTTTAATCACTCACATTTATTAAAAGTGTGAATCAAACACTTTGTTGTTAATTTGTTCTTAGTGCACACTGCACGGTGACGTCACAAATGAGCGCGCCAAAATGGTGGCGTTTTGATCGTCCGAAAATGATAGTAGTTTTAATTATTATTTTTTGCTTATTTAATAATATTGTGAAAGTGTTATATTTTTCCGGTTATATAATTACCTACTTATAGAATAGATAAAAACAATTTTAAAAAATCATGAATATTTCCTATTACCTACAACACTATAAGTGTCCACTTGAGACGTTGACGTCTCGGCAGTATTGTTTACTATTTTAACACCGTGGTGGGCAGTAGATGGAAACAATTATTTAAGGGGATGCCTTGATTCGAGTCGACCACGCCCCCTTGACCGAGACACGCTTATGGCTTCCGCGCACGAGAAAACGAGACGCAACACTCTTCGGAATTGGCTTTTTTGGTCAAATTTAGATAAATACCTAACTTAGTAAAGTTTTATTTATATTTCATTAATTGAGATTTCATACTTGATGGTGTCGTAAAATTTATTATTTGAGTAGGCTGAGTAAAAAAAGGAAAATAAAGACCAAACTTTGGATTTTTTTCTATGGAGGAAGTTTTAGGCAATCATGTAGGTACCTATCGATTAAATCAGATAAACAATCATATTAGTCAAGAATCATTTATCTGAAAATCGGACCTTATTGTTTCTTAATCTAGTCAGAACGGCGTTTCAAAGCACGCGATAATTTCCAATGCACCGCCTAAAAACATCAATTTGACAAAAAAATGGAACACGCTGTTAAAATGATCTGGAATCCTCCGGGAACACCGTGTATAAATAACCGTGTAGGTCTCTACGACCCCTACGATACATTTCGGCTCAATTGGCTCAAATGGAGTAGAGCAACTTACTTATAATTAAAACATAGGTATTTACACACGAGAAAAACAAATTAAACAAAACCTCGGAATAAAATACAATGAAAACAAGATATTTTTATGTGACTCACTTTACACTGATCACTGTTGATTCATTCACTTAAAACATTATATAAAATTGTCTTGAAGATTGTCGATCTTACCCCGCCGCTACAAGATGGGACTTACTTATTCTAAACGATAACACTTTCACTCATCACTCGACTGTCAATACTGCCCCAACGGGGCGAGATGAGACTGGGGCCAGTCTAACTATGCTCCCGAATAGTCTGGCATATCATCTCGTACGTTGTGAACGCTACTACGCTAGTCAGTTGCGCTTTGCAGATGGTGATACCCCACCCGGTGTACAGACCGGACATACCGCCCTGAAATATTAAAAAATATTAACATTTTCTCGCTAATAATTGTAATGATTGGTGAGGTAGGGCACAGCGAAAAGTCATCCCGCTCGAATTTGGAGCAGCCTAACTGGGGAAGTACCTCCGCCTTGCAGAAGACCACAGCCATAATAATACTACTACTTGCTCTGTAGTAGTGTTGTGTTCCTGGAGGTGAGCAAGGTCACCAGAGCTCCCGAGGATGCGTTGTGTTGAGAGCGAGGGAATTTGTTCCTTCAGCTGTCAACACGGCGAATCCTCAAACATATCAAGGGTCGGCAACGCCCATGTTACTCCTTTGGAGTTGCATGCGTCTATAGGCTGCGGTGTCCGCTTATCATCAGGCGGGCCGTACGCTTGTTTGTCACCATCGTTGTATAAAAAAAAAAAAATATATTCTCCAGATTATATAAGGATACAGCTCCGCTTAGAGTTCCAGTTTCCAAGATTTTATATTGGTGATATTTTATAGGGTTGCTACGCCCACCTAAAAGTTTTACCACGTTATGGTGCTCACAGTGGATGTAAAATGTTAAATAAGATCATCCTTTTTCTTCAACACATTGTGTAACATAGCGTTATCCTTGTCACACTATATTATACAACATTATATAAACTCTGTGTGGTGCTCTCACTATTGGGATAAATAAAACAAAATAGGTAGCGGTGACGAATTTCCTCTAGATCGCGCAGGTAACCTGTTACGATCGAATAGTTTTTGTCATTGTAAGAAACCAGTTGTGTTCCAAATGTGTTCTTAGCGGAAGCTGTTGTACATATTTTTCGTAATACACAGTGTCGAGGTTGCCCCGCTGCACGGAGCGCATGCCTCTTCATGGGTTGGCCCGTCGGGCATTGAAGTTACCTTACCTAACTCACCTATCGATATCGTTTCACAGGTTTACCAGGAAAAATATTCGATCTCAACTAGTTACGAACCAAAACCATTTATGTGGCAAAAAGCTCAATTGTTCGTTTAAGACAAGTATTACATTTTCTTCAAGATAAAGCGTTCTGAAAAAATACCATATTTCAATCTTTTGATACTATTATTTCGATGGCATGATATTTTCGTTGATGTTGACTTTCTTACAAATTACTCTGATAAATTTCACAGAGTATGAGATAACGACGATTGAAATATGTTCAGTCAAGTTCATAAATGGGTAAGGCCGTTCTTTCTTGTTCCTGATTAAGCAGTTTAAATCGTCTACATTTTAATCAATTCCAGTGTGTTACGAATATTAGTAATCCATTTATATGGCTAATTGGCGTAACACACGGGAAGAGATTAAAATGTAGACGATTTAAACTGCTTAATCAGGAACAAGAAATAACGGCCTTACTCAAATATGTGTACGTTTCCGAACGTCTGAGCAACCTTATCATAAAATACCGTATATTTTAGAACTTGCTGTACATAACCTAATAAGTATGTAGTTTTGTTCTCGTGGTTGGGTGAAGACCAAATTCTTGGTCATTAGTTAGCCTGGTTAATCAATAGTAGTTAAAAAGTTCCGTTGTGACAAAAAAATAGCCATACAATTCTATGGTTAACTTTTGTGTCACAACGGATTTTTTCAACTACTGCCGATTAACCAGGCTAACTACTGGCCAAGAATTTGGTCCTCACCCGTATAGCTCTTTTATTATGTATGTATGTATATATGTGTATGTATGCAATCAATTGACAATGACTTACGATAACCCTAAAATATTTGAGGATGAATCATTTAGATGTTTGAAGAAGGCCGGACTTCTATTAAAAACATTAAAACCATAAGTGAAATTTAATATTTTATTTCACAAAATCACGCCGACTCGCAAATTATACACATTATCTTCACTACAGACGGCGTCATCCCACTGCAACTGGGGCAAGATTAGACATATCAAAGTCACTCCTTATTTTAAGCACCAAAATTGTGCTCCCGGAGTACAAAACACACCATTTCGTATGTCGTGAACGATACCATAGTATATATTTGAGACTTGGAAACAGTGACAGCCCAACCCGAGAATAATCCAGCAATGCCGTCCTGAAAAAAAAATTACAGACTATTCAAACTTAATGGATAGAAATTTATACTTAAATAACCAAAGTATTGAGGTAATGGGTGCAATTCAGAGTGCGGAATATTGTTCTACAATAAAAAGACTTGCGTTACGAACAAAAAACTAGTTCGAAATGAGAAGTAGGACGCTTCCGGCGGATTTAACAATAGTTAATAGTTCACGTCGCGTTGCAAAACTTATCTACGAAATATCATTTGATGTTTCACGAACACTGGCTCTTCGGTGAAGGAAAACCTCGAGAGGTCGATCGGTGTAGTCGCAATAAGGTCTAGTTCCCATGGGTTGAAGGGTCAGATGGCAATCGCTTTCGTAAAACTAGTGATTACGCCAAATCTTGGGGTAAGGGGCCAAAGCGGACCGGGAATAACGCTAGGAGGACAAATGAATGAAGAATGGACGTAAACCATCCGTTTTGACTTCTTCCTTTAACGCCACGCTGCGCTCTTAGTGTTACACCGTAGTCAGTAGCAGTTTAAGTTCCATATATAGTGAAAGGCGACCGTAGCGCTTGGACGCATGAGTAATGCGATTGGCGCTGAGTGGTTTAAGGCTGTGCATTGGAAATTATCGCGTGCTTTGAAACGCCGTTTGGGAGAAAGAAACAATAAGGTTTGATTTTCAGATATATGATTCTTGACTATATGATTGTTAATCTGATTTTATCGATACATGATTGCTTAAAGTTTCCTCGATAGAAAAAAAATCCAAAGTTGGGTCTGTATTTTCCTTTTTTTACCCAGCCTACTCAAACGATACATGATTTTACGACACAATCAAGTTGATACTATAGTAATTTATCTCATCTAAAATCTCACTTTATGAAATTTAAATATAACTTCACTAAGCTTACTTTATCGAAATTTGTCCAAAAAAGCCATTCCGAAGAGTGTTACATCTATTTTCCTCGTGCGCGGAAGGCATCAGCGTTTCTCTGTCTAGGGGGCGTGTTCGACTCAAATCAAGGCATCGCCTTAAGAACAGAGCGCCGTATGCTTAAGGCCGTTAACACTTAATACTATAATGCTGCTTTATTTAACACTAGCTTTTGCCCGCGACTCCGTCCGCGTGGAACACCTTTATATTGTACCTCCATACAAACTTCCGCCCCCCATTTCATCCTTTTAAGGGATGATTTCCGGCATAAAAACTATTTTATGTCCTTCCCCGGGACTCGAACTACGTCTATACCAAATTTCGTCGAAATCGGTTCAGTGGTATGAGCGTGAAATGGTAGCAAACAGACAGTTACTTCCGCATATATAATACTTACTTATTACTTACTAGCTTTTGCCCGCGACTCCGTCCGCGTGGAACACCTTTATATTGTACCTCCATACAAACTTCCGCCCCCCATTTCATCCTTTTAAGGGATGATTTCCGGCATAAAAACTATTTTATGTCCTTCCCCGGGACTCGAACTACGTCTATACCAAATTTCGTCGAAATCGGTTCAGTGGTATGAGCGTGAAATGGTAGCAAACAGACAGTTACTTCCGCATATATAATACTTACTTATTACTTATTATTATTATGAGATAAGGTAAAAAAACATAAGTAAAAATCCTCTTCTGTGTAGTAGTAGCCAGCTTGAATAAATATTACCCTGGTAGGTTATTTGATGGACATTTATAAAAAGGGGGTACATATTTAAAATGTTGATTTAATCTTAAAAACTTCCTATAAGGGATGAAAACGGCATTAAGGATTCAAAATATGTCTTGACCTAATTTTATTCGAATTTTATAGGGTATGATGATTTCCTGGATATCATCTTCCATGGGCCACAAACTATCTATATACCAAATTTCATGAAAGTAAATCGGAAGTAGACCAAAAAATTAATAACCTCCCCTCCCCCCACCCATCACTCACCAGTAAGGGGATGATATTCGGGATAAAAATGATCGTATGCCCCTCCTCGGAACTACATATAAATATCCCTATATCAAATTTAATCTAAATCGGCTCAGCGGTTTTAATAGCTCCATGCAAATTTGTTTCGGCGGTTCCGGGGCAACCTACCCTAACTCTACACCGGACTTGACGACGCAACGGAGCCACACTGTTTCGTCGCCTAAATAATAATTAGTTTTTTAATATTATATTGTATGTATGATAGTTTGTAAGGTATTTGTAACTATGGGCCTTAGTTGCCTGAAATAAATGTTTTATTTATTTATTTTATTTATTAATATCGGAAAAGACTATCCTTAACTATCCTTTATCCTTTCCCCGGATTCAAACTATCTTTGCACCAAATTTCATCTAAATCGGTTCAGCGGTTTAAGTATCTCCATAAAAAATTAACCCCCCATTTCACCTCCTTAGGGGATGAATTTCGGGAAAATAACTATCCTATGTCCTTTCCCAGGATTCAAATTATTTTTGCACCAAATTTCACCTAAATCGGTTCAGCGGTTTAAATAGCTCTATAGAAATTGTAAACCCCCCTTCACCCCATAGGGGATGACTTTCGGGAAAAAACTATCGTATATCCTTTCCCAGAATTCAAACTATCTCTGCACCAAATTTCATCTCAGTCGGTTCAGCGGTTTAAGTATCTAAATACAAATTTAAACCTCCCATTTCACCCCCTTAGGGGATGAATCTCTTATTAAAAAAAACTACCCTATGTCCTTTCCCAGAATTAAATCTATATATGCAACAAATTTAATCTCAATCGGTTCGGCGGTTCAAGTATCTCCATAGAAATTGTAACCCCACATTTCACTCCCTTAGGGAATGACTTTCGGGAAAAAACTATCACTAAATATGCACCAAATTTCATCTCAATCGGTTCAGCGGTTTAAGTATCTCCATTTAAAATTTAACCCCCCATTTCACCCCCTTAGGGGATGAATTTCGGGAAAAAAACTATCCTTTGTCTTTTTCCAGAATACAAATTATTTTTGCACCAAATTTCACCTAAATCGGTTCAGCGTTTTAAGTAGCTCTATACAAATTGTAACCCCCAATTTCACCCCTTAGGGGATGACTTTCGGGAAAAAACTATCCTTTGTCCTTTCCCGGAATTCAAACTATCTCTGTACCAAATTTCATCTCAAACGGTTCAGCGGTTTAAGTATCTCCACATAAGATTAAATCCCCCATTTCAACCCCTTAGGGTAAGAATTTCGGGAAAAAAAATAGGATAGTCCTATGTCGTTTCCCAAGATTCAAACTATCTTTGCACCAAATTTCACCTATTTCGGTTCAGCGGTTTAAGTAGCTCTATAGAAATTGTAACTCCCCCTCCCCTTCACCTCTTAGGGGATGACTTTCGGGAAAAAATTATCATGTCCTTTCCCAGAATTCAAACTATCTCTGCACCAAATTTCATCTCAGTCGGTTCAGCGGTTTAAGTATCTCCATAGAAATTTAAACCTCCCATTTCACTCCCTAAGGGGATGAATTTCGGGAAAAAATCAACCCTATGTCCTATCCCAGAATTATATCTTCATATGCACCAAATTTAATTCCAATCGGTTCGGCGGTTTAAGTATCTCCATAGAAAATGTAACCCCCCATTTCACCCCTTAGGGAATGTCTTTCGGGAAAAAACTATAACCAAATATGCACCAAATTTCATCTCAATCGGTTCAGCGGTTTAAGTATCGTCATAAGAAAATTAACCCCCATTTCATCCCCCTAGGGGATGAATTTCGGGAAAAAAACTATCCTATGTCCTTTCCCAAGATTCAAACTATCTTTGCACCAAATTTCACCTAAAACGGTTCAGCGGTTTAAGTAGCTCCATACAAATTGTAACCCCCCATTTCACCCCTTAGGAGATGACTTTCGGGGAAAAACTATCCTATGTTCTTTCCCAGAATTCAAATTATTTTTGCACCAAATTTCACCTAAATCGGTTGAGCGGTTAAGTAGCTATATAGAAATTGTAACCCCCCATTTCATTTCATTTTTGTTTTTCATGTTTTTTACTAACAACTATGGACATGCTCTGATAATAAAAGTATTTTGATTTTGATTTTGATTTGATTTCACTCCTTAGGGGATGACTTTCGGGAAGAAACTATCCTATGTCCTTTCCCAGAATTCAAATTATCTCTGCATTAAATTTCATCTCAATCGGTCCAGCGGTTTAAGTATCTCCATATAAATTTGAACCCCCCATTTCACCATCTTAGGGGATGAATTTCGGAAAAAAAACTATCCTTTATCCTTTCCCAGGATTCAAACTACCTTTGCACCAAATTTCACCTAAATCGGTTCAGCGCTTTAAGTATCTCCATAGATAATTTAACCTCCCACTTCATCCCCTTGGGGGATGATTTCCGGGATAAAAACTATCCTATGTCCTTCCCCAGGACTCAAACTATCTCTGCACCAAATATCATCTCAATCAGTTCGGCGGTTTAAGTATCTCCGTAGAAATTTTAAACCCCCATTTCACCCCCTTAGGGGTTGAATTTTGAGAAAAAAGCTATCCTATGTCCTTTTCCAGGATTCATACTATCTCTGCACTAAATTTCATCTCAATCGGTATGGCGCTTTAAGTATATCCATAGAAAATTTAACCTCCCACTTCATCCCCTTGGGGGATGATTTCCGGGATAAAGACTATCCTACGTCCTTCTCCAGGACTCAAACTATCTTGATACCAAATTTCATTCAAATCGGTTCAGCGGTTTAAGCGTGAAGAGGTAACAGACAGACAGACAGACAGACAGACAGACAGACACACTTTCGTATTTATAATATTAGTATGGATTAGTATGGATGTATGATAGTTTGTAAGGTATTTGTAACTATGGGCCTTAGTTGCCTGAAATAAATGTTTTATTTATTTATTTTATTTATTAATATCGGAAAAGACTATCCTTAACTATCCTTTATCCTTTCCCCGGATTCAAACTATCTTTGCACCAAATTTCATCTAAATCGGTCCCGCGATTTAAGTATCAACTACTACTACTACTACTACTACTACTTAAACCGCTGAATCGTTTTAGGTGAAATTTGGTGCAAAGATAGTTTGAATCTCGGGAAAGGACATAGGATAGTTTTTTTCCCGAAATTCATCCCCTAGGGGGATAAAATGGGGGGTTAATTTTCTTATGACGATACTTAAACCGCTGAACCGATTGAGATGAAATTTGGTGCGCTTTAAGTATCTCCATAGAAAATTTAACCTCCCACTTCATCCCCTTGGGGGATGATTTCCGGGATAAAAACTATCCTATGTCCTTCCCCAAGACTCAAACTATCTCTATACCAAATTTCATCCAAATCGGTTTAGCGGTTTAAGCGTGAAGAGGTAACAGACAGACAGACAGACAGACAGACAGACAGACACACTTTCGCATTTATAATATTAGTATGGATTATTATTATGAGATAAGGTAAAAAAACATAAGTAAAAATCCTCTTCTGTGTAGTAGTAGCCAGCTTGAATAAATATTACCCTGGTAGGTTATTTGATGGACATTTATAAAAAGGGGGGTACATATTTAAAATGTTGATTTAATCTTAAAAACTTCCTATAAGGGATGAAAACGGCATTAAGGATTCAAAATATGTCTTGACCTAATTTTATTCGAATTTTATAGGGTATGATGATTTCCTGGATATCATCTTCCATGGGCCACAAACTATCTATATACCAAATTTCATGAAAGTAAATCGGAAGTAGACCAAAAAATTAATAACCTCCCCTCCTCCCCACCCATCACTCACCAGTAAGGGGATGATATTCGGGATAAAAATGATCGTATGCCCCTCCTCGGAACTACATATAAATATCCCTATATCAAATTTAATCTAAATCGGCTCAGCGGTTTTAATAGCTCCATGCAAATTTGTTTCGGCGGTTCCGGGGCAACCTACCCTAACTCTACACCGGACTTGACGACGCAACGGAGCCACACTGTTTCGTCGCCTAAATAATAATTAGTTTTTTAATATTATATTGTATGTATGATAGTTTGTAAGGTATTTGTAACTATGGGCCTTAGTTGCCTGAAATAAATGTTTTATTTATTTATTTTATTTATTAATATCGGAAAAGACTATCCTTAACTATCCTTTATCCTTTCCCCGGATTCAAACTATCTTTGCACCAAATTTCATCTAAATCGGTTCAGCGGTTTAAGTATCTCCATAAAAAATTAACCCCCCATTTCACCGGGATCCTCTTCATTGGCATAATTTTTTTTAGACTAATATAGTTTCGCATAACTGATTTGGCATAATTTCTATTGGCATAATAATACTGTCGCATAATAATACTTTGGCCTACTACTTTGTTTGGCATACTACGCTAATAGCATAATTTCAGTTGAACTAATCTGTATTGGCCGAATACATATTACGCATACTATTGTTTGGGCTAATAATTATTTGGTATATCTGTCATTATCCATAATTTCTTATCCATAATTTCAGTTTTCTAAATGACTAAAACTCAATTTCGTTGTTACAATGCATTTACACTTTTCGTGGACGCGGATTATTGGGTCGTGCATTATCAGGGCGGATAAAAATGGCTTGTCATAAGCGAACTCTGTCTTAGGTCGGTTAGGTTAGGGTTCACTTGTGTTCCTCAGACCAGAAATAGACACCCCGCGCAGCGGGGTGGCGTCGACTCGCTGGAGATTATTAGTCCGCACAGATGACCGTCCCAATGTACATGGATTATCAGGCTGTACATTATTGGGCCGTGCATTATGCTTTCATTGCTTTGTGTAATGCATGATTTTATTTTTTAGGACACAATTTTTATGCGTTTTGTAATGATGCCAAGTAATTATTATGTCTTTTTGTATTTATGCTATCTGATGTTAGTCTTTGTGATGATTATGCTATTTTCGTTTATTCTTTTTAATTTTATGCCTAAAAATTTATGCCATAACATGATTAGGCTTAACGCTAATTCGGCTATAAAAAATTATGCGTTATTATATTATTCCAAATAATTTTATGCGATCCAATAGAGAACCCATTTCACCTCCTTAGGGGATGAATTTCGGGAAAATAACTATCCTATGTCCTTTCCCAGGATTCAAATTATTTTTGCACCAAATTTCACCTAAATCGGTTCAGCGGTTTAAATAGCTCTATAGAAATTGTAAACCCCCCTTCACCCCATAGGGGATGACTTTCGGGAAAAAACTATCGTATGTCCTTTCCCAGAATTCAAACTATCTCTGCACCAAATTTCATCTCAGTCGGTTCAGCGGTTTAAGTATCTAAATACAAATTTAAACCTCCCATTTCACCCCCTTAGGGGATGAATTTCGGAAAAAAAACTACCCTATGTCCTTTCCCAGAATTAAATCTATATATGCAACAAATTTAATCTCAATCGGTTCGGCGGTTCAAGTATCTCCATAGAAATTGTAACCCCACATTTCACTCCCTTAGGGAATGACTTTCGGGAAAAAACTGTCACTAAATATGCACCAAATTTCATCTCAATCGGTTCAGCGGTTTAAGTATCTCCATTTAAAATTTAACCCCCCATTTCACCCCCTTAGGGGATGAATTTCGGGAAAAAAACTATCCCTTGTCCTTTTCCAGAATACAAATTATTTTTGCACCAAATTTCACCTAAATCGGTTCAGCGTTTTAAGTAGCTCTATACAAATTGTAACCCCCAATTTCACCCCTTAGGGGATGACTTTCGGGAAAATACTATCCTTTGTCCTTTCCCGGAATTCAAACTATCTCTGTACCAAATTTCATCTCAAACGGTTCAGCGGTTTAAGTATCTCCACATAAGATTAAATCCCCCATTTCACCCCCTTAGGGTAAGAATTTCGGGAAAAAATAGGATAGTCCTATGTCGTTTCCCAAGATTCAAACTATCTTTGCACCAAATTTCACCTATTTCGGTTCAGCGGTTTATGTAGCTCTATAGAAATTGTAACCCCCCCCCCTTCACCCCTTAGGGGATGACTTTCGGGAAAAAACTATCATGTCCTTTCCCAGAATTCAAACTATCTCTGCACCAAATTTCATCTCAGTCGGTTCAGCGGTTTAAGTATCTCCATACAAATTTAAACCTCCCATTTCACTCCCTAAGGGGATGAATTTCGGGAAAAAAACTACCCTATGTCCTATCCCAGAATTCTATCTATATATGCACCAAATTTAATCCCAATCGGTTCGGCGGTTTAAGTATCTCCATAGAAAATGTAACCCCCCATTTCACCCCTTAGGGAATGTCTTTCGGGAAAAAACTATAACCAAATATGCACCAAATTTCATCTCAATCGGTTCAGCGGTTTAAGTATCGTCATAAGAAAATTAACCCCCCATTTCATCCCCCTAGGGGATGAATTTCGGGAAAAAAACTATCCTATGTCCTTTCCCGAGATTCAAACTATCTTTGCACCAAATTTCACCTAAAACGATTCAGCGGTTTAAGTAGCTCCATACAAATTGTAACCCCCCATTTCACCCCTTAGGAGATGACTTTCGGGGAAAAACTATCCTATGTTCTTTCCCAGAACTCAAATTATTTTTGCACCAAATTTCACCTAAATCGGTTGAGCGGTTAAGTAGCTATATAGAAATTGTAACCCCCCATTTCACCCCTTAGGGGATGACTTTCGGGAAGAAACTATCCTATGTCCTTTCCCAGAATTCAAATTATCTCTGCATTAAATTTCATCTCAATCGGTCCAGCGGTTTAAGTATCTCCATATAAATTTGAACCCCCCATTTCACCATCTTAGGGGATGAATTTCGGAAAAAAAACTATCCTATATCCTTTCCCAGGATTCAAACTACCTTTGCACCAAATTTCACCTAAATCGGTTCAGCGCTTTAAGTATCTCCATAGAAAATTTAACCTCCCACTTCATCCCCTTGGGGGATGATTTCCGGGATAAAAACTATCCTATGTCCTTCCCCAGGACTCAAACTATCTCTGCACCAAATATCATCTCAATCAGTTCGGCGGTTTAAGTATCTCCGTAGAAATTTTAAACCCCCATTTCACCCCCTTAGGGGTTGAATTTTGAGAAAAAAGCTATCCTATGTCCTTTTCCAGGATTCATACTATCTCTGCACTAAATTTCATCTCAATCGGTACGGCGCTTTAAGTATATCCATAGAAAATTTAACCTCCCACTTCATCCCCTTGGGGGATGATTTCCGGGATAAAAACTATCCTATGTCCTTCTCCAGGACTCAAACTATCTTGATACCAAATTTCATTCAAATCGGTTCAGCGGTTTAAGCGTGAAGAGGTAACAGACAGACAGACAGACAGACAGACAGACAGACACACTTTCGCATTTATAATATTAGTATGGATTGTCAAGTCACGTACTGTTTTAAGAGCGGGCGGAAAATCACGTGTACGGTATTACCCCGCAGTCGGAATTGTCCCCATTGCCTTAAGATATTTTTAAATGTGTTTTGACGAATTATAAGCAGAGATCGGAAATTCGGGAGCTTTTATACCTAAACCTAGCAAAATCCCGGAAAAAGCGAAGCAAGTATGGAGTCGGCTTCTTAAAAATAATATTTTAATTATTTAAGTTCCGGGATTGTATAAAGCATCATGAAAAGCCTACCTTTTTTTTAGGTTATGACTATTTTCAGCGATTTTTGTCAACATACACGTTGGTAAACAGTTTTAACGACATACATTAGACAAGGACGGAAATGCAAAAATACCACGTGTGTCGCTGTAGGTTGATTACCTATTCACTTTTGTGTGGCTATGTAGATTTGTTTTAATTATTGATTTTACAGAGATACTTACGTTTGTACCATTATTTTTAATAAAAGTTACAATACAATTTTGGTTTGATGTTATCTAACTGTTAGTTAAATGAATATGTGAATTAAACAATATTTTGTAAATAGGAACAACTAGATGTATGTTTAGGTCAGATTTATATTTGTGTTTAAGTAGTAAGTAACTTAGGTGCATTATAATACCTGTAAGAATGAGCGCGGTCTCGCCAACAAACTGTTCCGTCAGTTTGGCGAGTAAATTTGAAATTGAATATGTGTTATGTACCTTCTTGAAAAAAAAAAAAAAAAAAAGAATAGTTTATTTAAATACTTTAATACGTATGTGTTCATGTTATCCTAATTTTCGGTATTCCGGGAAATCCCTGGAAATTTATTAGTAAAATTAAGTTGAGTCCGCCTCCATGCTACTCAACAACAACGCGGTGTAGGTACTGGGGCAAAAGTTTAGGTATAAAAGCTCCCGAATTTCCGATCTCTAATTATAAGACAGCAATATATTTACCACTGTCTAGACAACAAAATATAGGGGCAACATCGAATATAGGAACCTAAAAAAAATTGTTGTAAAACAAATTAAAAATAAATTAATCAGATCTTTTGACGTAACTTACCTTTTTCAGGATAAATTCACGCCACTCAGACTTTTTAATACGACGATGGTAAACTAGCATACGAGACACCGTAGCTTATGACGTTTGTGTGTAATAAAAT